>CABHPR010000047.1:16921-52909 GCA_902168415.1 Peromyscus melanophrys
TGATGATGGTGATGAGGAGGATAATGGTGATGATGGTGATGGTGGTGGTGATGATGATGGTGATGATGATGGTGATGAGATAGGAATGGTAGGGATGATGATGTGGCTAGAGATACTAATGATGATGCTAATTATGGTGGTGGTGATGGGGAACGTGTTGGTGGTGGTGGTGGTGATGATGCTAATGATGGGATGGTGCTGATGCTGATCCTGCGATGACCGAGGGATGAGGATGATGATGATCAGGACTATGATGCTGACGGTGGTGATGGGGAACGTGGTGACAGTAGAGATGCTGAGGGTGGCAAGTGTCATTCACTGGCTACTTAATGTGTGGAGAAAATATACAAATGCCTTGTTTCCTCCTTTATAACAACTCCATAGAGTACTTGCTTAAGACTGGCCAGCTGGATACACAGCTGGAATCCTGTCCAGCTCTGTCTCAGACCCCAACTTATTTATGGTAGTCATCTGCCTCTCTTAGATGACTCTGTTGTCATCTTTGAGAAGATCTAAAGTCCCTCCGTGATTCCTTCCAGGGACAGGGAGCAACGTGTGCTACATGGAGGAGATGAGGAACATTGAGCTGGTGGAAGGGGACGAAGGGCGGATGTGCATCAACACGGAGTGGGGGGGATTTGGAGACAACGGCTGCCTAGATGACATCTGCACCCAGTATGACAAGGAGGTGGACGAGGGCTCCTTGAATTCTGGCAAGCAGCGGTGAGAAGGGCGGGTGGTTGTGTGTCTGTCACATGTGATGGGAACAGTTTCGCCAAACCCAGGGAGGGAGCAGTTCTGTTTGCCTATGCCCATTACACCTCTGTACCAGATGTTAGTGCAGGGTCATCCTGGAATAAAAGAAGGGCATCTTCCAGCCTGGTCTACAGAGCAAGATCCAGGACAGGCACCAAAACTACACAGAGATACCTTGTCTCGGGAAAAAGAAGGCCATCTTGATGTTTCTAATAGGGAAGGAGAGGTCACTTTCCTAGTCACCATTAGGCACCGTGAAGGCTAGTGGGGCTCCGGAAGCCAGGCAGAAGCTGTCAGAATGTCTGCTTGCAAGGGTGCCTGGGTGTCACAGAGCAGGGGTATGGTGACCTAGAAGGCCCTCAGATGGGCTTTACTAGGTCCAATTTAGAGGTCAAGGTCTTTAGCCTTTTAAGGTCAGTGAGGGGTGGGGAAGTGATCTCCACAATGGACGGAGGACTGGCTCTCAACATAGTATCACATCTTATATGGATCACACGCCTTTGTGAGGTACGTTTCAAATAGTAACTACTGAAAAGGCAGAAAATAATGAATGGCTTCTAAACACCTTAGTAGATTTCCACCTGCATCCTGACGCACATCGGAGAGTGGGGAAGAAAGGCTAGACCAGGGCAATGCTGGTGACTAGGCCCTGTTTTGTGAGCCTGAGCCCTTCCCCTGGAACAGGGTTGGGAAGCTTTTCTGCAAAGGACCAGAGAGTGTTGTAGATTTTGTGACTCATATGGTCTCTGTCCCAGTTAAGCTTGGTATTATAATGTATAAACTGAGAGGAAACAGATTTATTATGATGGCTGATAAGCAAGTAGAGGCTTAACAGGTTGGAAATGTGCTGACGAGGGGTTCAAGGACACTTTGGGGACTGTTGAGCTGAGAACATTGTCTAGGAAGAAGCTTGAGCAAGGACAGGGTGGGTATTGGCGGTCCCTTACCCTGCTTTGGCAGTTTCTGTGACTGGGTGGCGGGTGAGCTGTTCTAACCCTGGGTGTTCTAAACAAAGGGTCCTCAGGCTAAGGATGCAGCACAGTGGCAGAGTGTGGTGTAGTTCAGCACAAAGCCTGAGCTCAGTCCTCAGCACCGCATTAGAAAGGGGTTGAAGACCTTACCCCTGAATGCCGGTTTGCGGCTCTTCCTGGAGGTAAAGTGTCTGGGACTTAGTTCTGTGTCTGTCTGCTGGGGCTCATATTTCTGGACTGAGGGTTTAATAGAGTGGAACTGGAATTTTGAATGTAATGAAGACATGTCTGCTCCAAGATATGGTTGAGGGGAAGGTTTTTATTGTAGATATGAGGGACAGTCCAGCCAGAGGAATCTGGAAGGGTTCAGAGCAGGGAGAGAAAGTAGTAGGCTAAACATGGCCAGTAGACTGAACTGGGCCATGAGAGGAGAGAGGAGCGAGGAGAGAGGGCCAAGAGAGAAGAGCAGAGGACCAAGAAAGCACAAGGCCAGAATAGCAGGTTTGTACAGGAGTGAGAAGCTGGGCGAAGGGAAGCCCACAGGCTGGAGAAGTTTGGGGTAGGGGCATGGTGAGAAGAGCTGAGGGAAACCAGGAGGCCAGCGTGTGCTTTGGTGTGCTGATAAGCACCACAGTTAGCCATTTTCCTTTGGACCTGACCAAGTTGCCTTGTGATATTTGGCAGGTTTTCTGCTGGTTCCTAGAACAGTTGTGGGTCTGAGGCCGGCACACAGATCTCAGTGCCATTGTCTTTCCATTCACCTCTGTGGTCGTGGGAGTCGGCCTCCCCAGCCCAGTTAGGAGCGGTGTGGGACTGCACTCCCGTGGACCGAGGCTTGGGGGCGCTGGCTGCTTCCTAAGCCCCTTCCTTCTCTTGCTGCGTGTTCTTACGGAGTGTGGTGGAAAAGAGAAAAGGTGGAATTTTTGTTTAAAGCACTTCTTGAGTGTTGGTAGCTTGTGATCTCTGGTGGACAGATGTCTTCAAAGGCAGAGTTGATGTCCCCGTATCTAACGCAAAACTAAAACCCAAATGAAATTAGCATAGCAGAGGCGATCTCTAACAGCACAGGCTGGCAGGCAGCAAGAGGCCTGGGAAAGTTGGCACTGGGTGACTCCTGCCTCCTGCCTCCTGCAGTCCTTAGAATCTTGCTTTACTCCCTGGTTTACAGATGAAGCTCCCAGGAGGGGCTCACACCACGTGACTGGGATGTGGGAAGCTGGACTTGACTCCCCGGTGGCTCGGAGCCTACCTTTCTCACTCCACCCTGCTCTCTGTATTACATTTATTTGACAACCACAGAAAGGGCCTCCCTAGGCCACTCTGACCCGGGAACTTCAGGTGCCAGTGTGCTTTCCACACCCAGACCTGGGTCTCAGAAACCACCTTTGTGCCCTCATTGGTCTTGTCCCCTCTTTCCCAAACAGATATGAGAAAATGACCAGTGGGATGTACCTGGGGGAGATTGTGAGGCAGATCCTGATTGACCTCACCCGGCAGGGACTCCTCTTCCGAGGGCAGATTTCAGAGAGACTCCGGACCAGGGGTATCTTTGAGACCAAATTCCTGTCCCAGATTGAAAGGTAATGTATGATCAAACTTACTTGCTTAACGTGGGATGCTTGGGGAAGGGAATGGCTGTCTTCCCCCAGGGCTGGAAAGATTTGAGATTGGAAGACGAAAGCAAAACTTGGGATGTAGCTCAGTTGGGAGAGTGCTTGTCTAGCATGCGTGATGCCCTGGGTTCGATCCCCAGCATCTTCATAAAGCAGGTATGTTGGTTCACAACTGTAATCTCATCACTCGGGAAGCGGAGGCAGGAGGATGAGAAATTCAGAGTCATCGTTGGCAGCATAGTGAGTTTGAGGCCATTCTAGAGTATATGAAACCCTGGAGAGAGAAACAGAGAGAGTGCGCAGGAAGGTTCCCGTGGGCATGGAGTTCAATCAGTCCACTCCACTATCCACCTGCATCAGATTCCAGCCCAGAGACAGCATACTGCCTGGGGTGGAGATTAGCCTCAGGTCACTTAATTGGAAGGATTGGGTTCTCTACTGAGGTTGCAGAAGGGTGGCACAGGAATTAAGTTAGGTAAAAGTTAACCCTGCTCTACTCCTGAAAAGATGGTGTACCTGTAACAAAGACAATCACTCATATGCTTGTTACCAAACACAGCTATTTTGATTTTGTGAATGATGTCCCCTCTTAAATTCCTTCATATATGCAAACGTCTTTGATACATGCCATCATAGTACATAGAATTTGCATATTATTTATTCAGTGTTAGATCATAGAAAATTTCACTTACAATGCGTTTCATGTGTTTGTCTTTTAGACAGGGTCTGATACAGCCCTGGTGGCCTCACAGTTGTAGTATAGCTGAGGTCTGCCTCTGCCTCCCAAGTGCTGGGTGGGGTTCCAAGTGTGTGCTACCATGCCTGGCGTCTGTTTTCTGTTTCCCTTTGTATTATGGAAAAATGGAAACATCTACGAAAGTAGAACAATGGTGAAATGGACCAGTGTTCCCATCCCTGCTCCCGACAAAGGTCAACTCATCCCCAAAGCTGCTTTGTCCCACACTCCTACTGGCCCAGCCCCGGCTAGGTGAATTACAGAGCCCACACCTATGCCAGCTCCTTCATAAATATTTCAAATGCATTTCTAAAAGAGGAGCTCTTACAAAACCATAACCCAGTACCATTATCATACCCCAAACAGCTAATGTTAAACCTTAATCTCAAAATAGCTTTGTAGGTGGGGCGGTGGTCAGGCACACGCCTTTGATTCCAATACTCAGGAGGCAGAGGTGGGTGAATTTCTGTGAGTTTGAGACCAGCTTGGTCTACAAAGTGAATTCCAGGACAGCCAGGGCTACACAGAAAAACCCTGTCTAGAAAAAAACAAAACAAAACAAAAACCAACAAACAAAACCCCAAAATTGGGGTTGGGGATTAGCTCAGTGGTAGAGCGCTTAAGGCCCTGGGTCCTCAGCTCTGGAAAAAAAAAAAAAAAAGACAAACAAAACAAAAAACTCAAAATATCTTCTTAGACTTCTGTTTCCCAAATGCCGAACGAAACCAAAAACAAATAGCAGTGCAGTTGTTTGGTATGCATTAGTAGCCAAATGGGGCCTTTCTACTCTATTTGGTTGGCATGTCTAAAATCTATTTTACTCTATGGGCATCCCCTCCCTTCCTTATTTTCCCTAACTTCTTAGTTGTGGAGGAAGCCATATCTTATCCTACGAGTTTCCTGTATTCCAGATTTTGATTATAGCACTCAGTACTGTCCTCTGTCTCTTACATTTTTCTGGAAATCTTACAGTTACCCTGGATACCTGATCAGATTCAGTGTTGAATTTTGGTCTGTCTGTTTTTTTTTTTTCCATACTGTCACCACTCACTGATGCTTATTATGAGAATCTTCCGCTGTCAGCATTAATTAGACTATTTCTTGAAAGAGAACATCCTTTATCAGCTCATTAGTGTAATAATCATTTTGAACGGCTGCATGAAACGTCCCTGTTACTATACTGTAATTTACTAAAATTCCCTTTAGTATGCGATGCCAAGCTTATAATTTATGAATTTTTCTTATTCTGAGCAACACCATAATTACCCTTTTTGCACATAGTCATTTGCAGCTTATGAATTATTTACTTACGTTTGACAGAAGGAGCGCTCCCCCAGGGTACATTGCTTTGGGGAAAGTGGCTTCTGAGGCTGGGGATGTGGCTTTGTTAAAGTGCCTGCCTGGCACGCACAGCGCGCATGGTTCAATCACCAGTGCAGCATATGCCAGGTCTGGTGGTGCGTGCTTGGAATCCCAGCACTTGAGAGGCAAAGGAAGACAAGTGTAAGGGCATCTGTGGTTATAAAATGAGTTCTAGGACAGCCTGGGCTACATGAGACCCTATCCAAAAAAACAAAAGGTACTTTCCATTTCCACCATCACCACCACCACCACCACCACCACCACCAGAATGTACAGAAGAGGAGGAAGTGGAGGAGGAGAGGAAGGAGGAGCTAGTGGAGGAGAAGGAGGAGGACAAGAAGGAGGGGGAAGAGGAGGAGAAGAAGGGGAAGGGGAGGAGAAGGGAGAGGAGGAGGGAGGGGAGGAGCTATCCTGTCTTGTCCGGAAAACAGTTTTGATGGAGCAGTCATCCACTACCTCTGCTTCTTAAAATTTCTGCCTCCTCTTCTGAGATGACATCTAGACCTTGGGAGGATGGGATGTGATCTAGACGTCCCGATTAGGGCTGATTACGCGGCGTCTTTTATTCTGTCTGTGTTAACCAACCGGGTCCCTGGGTGAAGCATTCCCACTGTTTAAGGCATCGTTGTGTGCCATATATTCATTTAGTCACTTGGTCGTTGAATATCCCCAGCCCTAACCAGGTTGCTGCTGAAAACAGTTTCATCTTTTTGTTGTTGTTGTTTTTGTTTTTGAGACAGGGTTTCTCTGTGTAACCCTGGCTGTCCTGGATCTCGCTCTGTAGACCAGGCTGGCCTTGAACTCACAGAGATCTGTCTGTCTCTGCCTCCCAAATGCTGGGATTAAAGGCATGCACCACCACCACCACCACCGCCCGGCCATAGTTTCCTCTTCAAAGAGCATATAGTCAGCTGGGTTGACAGCGCATACCTTTAATCCCAGCGCTCAGGAAGTAGAGGCAGGAAGGTTACCAGGAATTTCAGGCCAGACTGAGCTACATAGTAAATGCCAGGGCAGCCGGAGGCTATACAGCAAGAAAGAATTAGAAGGAAATTGGCCTCCAGAATGGGAAGAGAGGACCGGTAAGTGGCTGTGAGGTTCCTGTCTAAGAGGACATCCCTTGTGCTCTGAACCTCAGACTCCTGGAAAACATCTGGTCTGTTGGTTGCCGACCCTCACATTGGCTCCTAGTGAGATGGGCAAGGGCGAGCCTAACACAAGGGCCCGTTGCTATTTAAAGGAAATGGGACTCCCTAGCGTCCCTGACACCCCACACCCCCAGTCACTGACAGCATCCATCTGGCTAAGACCCATCCCAGAAGACTCCGGATCACCTGAGGCAGGCCCAGGTGCAGGAAGCAGCTGCTGATGTTCTGACCTGCTTGTCCACAGTGACCGGCTGGCCCTGCTGCAGGTCAGGAGGATCCTGCAGCAGCTGCTGATGTTCTGACCTGCTTGTCCACAGTGACCGGCTGGCCCTGCTGCAGGTCAGGAGGATCCTGCAGCAGCTGGGCCTGGACAGCACTTGTGAAGACAGCATCGTGGTGAAAGAGGTGTGTGGGGCTGTGTCTCGGAGGGCTGCCCAGCTCTGCGGCGCAGGCATGGCCGCCGTCGTGGAGAAGAGGAGACAGGACCAGGGGCTCGAACACTTCAAGGTCACCGTGGGTGTGGACGGAACGCTGTACAAGCTGCACCCGCAGTGAGTGCCTGTGATGGGCGTGGGAACGGGGACGGAGGGCGGGCACGCTGGTGGCCGGGGCTGGACCCGCACAAAATCTTCATCTTCACAGTGGGAAGATATGGCCCCATGGGGATGGTAACCGGGCATGGTAGAGTCCACTGCTATCGAGGCTGAAGCAAGGGCTGGCGCTTCTGCTTCCTGTTTGTCCACATGAGGCTAGGAGTCAGCCTTTAAAGCCCAGCCAGGGTCCTTATCTGTGCCAGGTCACCAGCAGTGACCTCTGCCTCTTAGGGTGCCATAAGGATTGAATGGGCACCACCCAGCACCACAGAAGTACATACATGCTGTGATTATAGTACATACAGGCAGAGAGCATGGCCGGAGCTCCAGCCAGGTTTGAGCTGGCCGGGATTTCTCAGTTCAGTCAGTGGACAGAAAAAAGGAAGAGCCCAGGCGCACACACAGGGCTGACTCCTGGCTCTACCATGTAGAAGCCAGGTGGCATGGGGCCAGTTTTGTGTCTGCTTTGGCTCTTTTTTCTGTAGAATGAGGACAAACAACAACAACAACACGTAGTCACCTATAGCTGCACTAATAAAAAGATGTTACTCGTTTGTTTGTTTGTTTGTTTTTGTTTTTGGAGACAGGGTTTCTCTGTGTAGCTCTGGCTGTCCTGGAACCAGCTCTGTAGACCAGAGATCTGTAGATCTGTAGATCTGTAGATCAGAGATCCATTTGCCTCTGCCTCCCGAGTGCTGGGATTAAAGGCGTGCGCCACCACTGCCTGGCAAAAGCTATTATTTTTGTTCAATGTTTCCCACTTTATTTTGGTGCCAAGGAGATGTAAGAACAAGATTATAAAATTCCTGTGGTGCTGATCACTGGCTCACAGCTTCTCTTTTTGTCCCTTGGTGACACACGTTTGGGGATTGGTTTCTACAAAGAGAGACTTTAGAATAGTTTTACATTGTGTGTGTGTGTGTGTGTGTGTGTGTGTGTGTGTGTGTGTGTGTGTTTATGTGGATGCACAGGAATCGGTTCTCTCCACGTACCACAGGGGCCCAGGTATTGAACTTGGGTCCTCAGGCCTGGTGGCAAGCAGATCTGAGCCATCTCACCAGCTCCGGATCTCTTTCCTGAACTAAGACTTGACCAAAGGCAGAAAGAAAGCATACAATCCTTTTAAAAGGTGCTGATGCCACGCAGCGGTGGTGCACACCTGGACCTCTAAGTCCAAGGCCAGCCTGGTCTACAGAACGAGTTCCAGGACAGCCAGGGCTACACAGAGAAACCCTGTCTTGAAAAACAAAAAAACCAACCAAACAACAACAAAAAGGTACTGACAAACAGTTTGATGGAGTCCCCCACCCCTTCCCAATAAAAGCTCTCAGAACTAGGAATGAGAGTCCCTTAGCTGGCTGAGGAGTTCCTGTGAAAACCCTACAGCTAACACCACACTTGACGGATGGGAGTGGGGGCTTCGCCGGAAGGTCAAGGGGAAAACTTGGTCACAGTAGCAGATCTGCCAACCCCACTGCAAGCACTGATGTGTCTTCCTCATTGTCCCAGCTTCTCCCGGATACTGCAGGAGACGGTGCGAGAACTGGCCCCTCAGTGTGACGTGACGTTCATGTTGTCGGAAGACGGCAGCGGGAAGGGAGCTGCTCTGATCACAGCTGTAGCCAAGAGGTTACAGCAGCAGAGGAAGGAGAACTAGGTGGGCCTGCCCAGGGACCACCAGATGACCTCCTGGCTGACCCTCCCTTCTCCAGGGCCGAAAGAGAACCAGAGTTCTCAGCATCCTTAGCATCCTGGTGCTGGCTTCTTGGTGACACTCAGCGATACCTCCATTTGCCGTATTTTGGCCAAAGATGGGCTGACTTTTGAAATCAAAGGATCTGGCCCAAGATTCTTCAGTTGAGCTCTCAGTGTTCGATAGTTTCAAGTCTCTCAGCTGCTGGACTCGGAATCTGCCCAGGTGGCTGGCGGCTTAATTCCTCACCGGCCTGATGCTACCTACCTCTGGCAGGAGACTGGGCCTGAGACCTACGGATGAACCCTTGCGAGGGAGAAAGACGTTCAGTGAACTAGGAGATCTAGCTTAACATGGCCTCACTTGTCAAGTTGGCCTCACGGACACCGCGAGAATGAGATGCACATTCATCTCTGCATGCAGAGGAGCCCAGGGCCCTGGAGCCAGGAGGAATCTTACCAGATTCAGGTGCTCCGTGAGCACCCTGGGGTGTCGTTCCCCAGATGTGGATTGAGGGGTGGGACACCACTCAAGGTGCTGGTTTCCATTTCACGTGATGCAGTGGGTGGCAGTCACTGCTGTCCATGTTTGTTTCAAGGACCGTTAGGTCCATGAAACACAGTCTGAGAATAAAAGACACTTGGCTTTCCGGGAAACTTGGCGTGAGGTATTGATCTTTCTTTTGAGAGGCTCGTTGGTATCTTCATGTCCCGTCAGGAGAATAGGGGTCCTGTAGACTCAGAAGGTTAGTCCAGACTTCCTGCCAAGAGAAGGATCCACATGGAACAGATTATCCAAATTTCACGTGATTGAAGTACTTCCAATGACAGAGCAGTGACCATGTGACCCAAGAGTGCTTGCGCTTGACCTGGAGTCAGATGGAAGTCATGGGTGTGTTCATGTGTAGGTGTGTGTACGTGTATTTGTGTGGGGGTGTGCATACACATGTGTCTGTGCGTGTGTGGGTGTGTGTACATGTGTATGGAGGCCAGAGGACAACCTCAGTGTCACCCTCAGAAAGGCCATACATTTCCTTGGACACAGGACCCTTCAAGTGGGATCTGGGGCTCACTGTTTAGGCTAGGCTGGCTGTCCAGTAAGTCCCAGGCATCCTCCTGTCTCCACCTCCCAACATTAGAATAACAGGCACGCTACCACACCAGGTGTCCTGATCTATGGGAGCTCAGGTCCTGATGTTTGGAGGCAAGCACTTTCCTATCTCAGCAGCCCCCAGAATCCGTTCTCCTCCTCTGCTGCTCTCTTTCTCTCTGAAGCAGGGTCCTAATGTCCACCCTGTCTCTCCTAACCCTGTCACGCAGAACTATATGGAGTCGATGTGTGTCCCTGACCCAGCTCTGCCTGCACGTCTATCTTACCACGTGACTGTGAACTTGTTTCTGCTTTAGCAGAATGTAAGCTTATTGCCAGACATCTTTTTTTATTATCATAGTGAACCAGGACTGTGTCATCCTGATTAAATACTTACTGGGGAGGGATATGCTTTTTAAAGTAAAGCTTTCTGAGAAGTCTTCTGGTGTGTGTGCAGGGGGTTTGGGGTGGGGGGTGGGGTGGTGGGGTGGGGGAGGCAGGGAATGACAGGTCATTATCACAGGAAACAACGTGAGAGGAAGATCGCACAGTCCAGGTTGGTTTGATGTGTTTGACACATTGGTTCAACTCTGAAAAGTTGCTGGCTGCCTCTTCCTAAAAGGATGCCCCCGGTACTGGGGGTTCTCACGTGCTGAAACAGCATGTGCCAGCAGATAGCGTGAGAGGCCCGCTGGGGCTGGGACCAGATGAGGCAGCCAAAGGGGCCCCCCCCCCCCGGAACGTTTTCAGAAACACTCAGTTAACGTGTATGATGCTGGCCCTGTGAACTGGTCCTAGATGGCACCGTTAACCTTTTCTGTGTTTTAAAGCTATGTCTCTCTGGGGAAGTGATACAGGATTTGTTAAATTTATGATTGTATTTAGATATAATGTCTCTTTGGGGAAATATCTTCCTCTTCCCCCTATTTCCCTTACCCCTTAAAAAAAAGTTGTTATTATGTGTATGAATGTTTTGCATGCATGTATGTTTGTGTATCATGTGTGTGCCTGGTACCCAGAAGGCCAGAAGGGAGCATTGGATCCCCTGGATCTGGAGTTACAGATGGTTATGAGCTGCCATGTGGGTGATGGGAATGAAACCTGTGTCCTATGCAAGAGCAGCCAGTGCTCTTAGCTGCTGAGTTACCTCTCCAGCCCCTTCCTTTGGTTTTGTTCTGTTGTTTTTTGTTGTTGTTTTGGTTTGGTTTTTCAAGATAGGGTTTCTCTGTGTAACAGTCCTGGCTGTTGTGGAACTCACCTTATAGACCAGGCTGGCCTTGAACTAACAGAGATCTGCCTGCCTCTGCCTCCCAAGTGCTGGGATTAAAGGCGTGTGCCACCACCGCCCAGCCCTTCCTTTGTTTTTTAAGTTCTCACATTTTTATTAATTTTGTGTGTGTGCATGTGTGTGTGTATCTGTGTGTGCACATGTGTGTGTGTACATATGCACAGATGCATGTGGGCATGTGTATATGTGTAGTTTGGTGTGTAACTTTCTGGAATTAGTTCTCTCCTTTCACTGTGTGGGTTCTGGGATTGAACTCGGGTTCGGCTTGGTGGCAAGCACATTGACTGAGCTACCTCACCAGCCCTTCCTTTGGTCTTTTGAGACAGTCAAGGTTGGCCTTGAGCTTGTATTGGTTCTCCTGTTTCTGCCTCCGGGATCCCTTGCCTCCCAACTTTACTAGGCCCCAAAGAAATCTCCTTAGGTTTTGTCTTCCTCAGCTGGGGACCTGGCTACCCTGTAACCCTCCCCCAGTTCTCTTTCCCGTGTCCCACACCTCAGCTCCATCCCACTTCCCTCTGAGTCTGCAGCATCCTTATTGGACAGCTGGTCTGGCCTACAGGTTCAGCCATCTCCCTCCTTTGGTCTCTCAGCACATGTATGCAAGTGTGAGGAGGCCATCCACCCTTCTTGCCTAGTTCTGATCTCTTGGACGGAAAAGGATCCCCAAGGTATCTAGGGACCCTTGGCCATTGTGGCCAATTGATGACATCATAGAGTTTGAAGCAGAGAAAGAATTCCAGCAAGAGCAAAGTCCATTCCATGACTCCAGGAGTCCACCCCTGAAACACCTGGGACGATGGAGGGTCCCCCTCTTCTCAAGTCTTGCTAGGCCAGACCAATAACTACATCAAGGTAAACTGTCTTTAGGAGAACCTCATAGACTTCCTTCTTTAGAAGATAAGCTGCGGATGTAGCTCAATTGGTAGAGAACTTGCCTAGCATGCATGAAGTCATGGGTTCTGATCCCTAGCTCTGCATAAACTCAGAGTGGTGACACACGTCCTCAAATCCCAGCACTCAGAAGGAGAAATTCAAGGTCATCCTTGGCTATAAGTGAGTTAGAAGCCAGCCTGGGAGACATATAAACCCCATTTTATAACAAAATGAAAACAGCCTTGGCATCATGGAGGCAGAAACAGGCAGATCTCTGTGGATTTGAGGCCAACCTGGGCTGTGTAACAAGGCTCTGTTCAGCAATGAAAGAGAAAAGCATTTTTTTCTACATTTTGCAGCACCACGCTTACATTCTCTTGGCGCCCTTACAAAGCGAGCTGATAGGTAAAGATGTGAGCGGTTCCTCCATCACCCCCCTTCCAGAACGAGTGGTCTCATTCATTTGTCATTGTTTAGGAACAGATTTCTTCTGCCCACAGGCAAGAAAGGGTCTTAATGGGAACGAGGACTGAGTTCTCAGTCTCCCTCCTCCCTGGGGTCCCCAGAGCTGACTGCAGCAGCGGGGCCCGTGTGTAGCCCTTGTTCTTTGAACAGGGAATGGCAAACTAGCAGATGAATGCGTCTACTGCTGCCTTTGACTCCATTGTCTGTCTCACCCAGTGGGACCCAAGCTTCACAGACACAGTAGATCCTCTGGAGGCATGGCTCTGTGGGTGCCAAGTCCTGTTCGAGGCACTGAGGACCCAAGGAAATATGACACCATTGTGCCATGTAAGCGTCCACTGGAAAGAGAAAGGCATATTTGTGTCTGCAAGACAACATAGCAAATAAGAAGGAGGTGGATGCAGACTGTACCCTCTGTATTTTAGATCCTCTGAGTGTGCGCTCCCAGGCGCATGTGCACCACGGACCCTTGGGGTAATAGCACGAAACTTATGGATCTTTTCTCAGAAAAACGTCAAGTGCATACATAACATGCATAAGATTACTGAGGGAATTATATAGCTCTTAAGGAAGTGGTACTAAGGCTGGGGAGGCATGCCTATAATTCTGGTTACTTGGGAGGCTGGGGTGAGGGTTATAAGTTCAAGATTAGACTAGGTCACATAGAAAGTCTAGCTTAGACTACATAGGAAGGCTAGTCTAGACCACATATAAGTTTCTGTCTCAAATCCCTACTCTACCCAACCAAAAAAGAAGAAAGTAGTCAATAATATAGTCATACATGTACTTATTTATTATTCATTATATAACAAGTACCAACAGAACCGAATAGCAATCATAATTTTGAAGCTCTTTTGAGTGTAAACCTTATTTTGGAAACATTTACCACAATAGCATAAAACTATCTGTAGTTTCTGGGCCAGTGACATGACTCAGCGTACTAAGGCGCTTACAGCAATCTGAACTCGATTCCCAGGACCCACACGGGTGGAAGAAGTTGTCCTCTGACCTCCACATGCATGAGAAGACATGTGCCACCCACCCCACAAACATTAAAAAAAAAAACCAGTCTGGTTTCTACTGAAGACAGAGTCCCAGGTGCTAGTCACTATTGTGGGTCTCACCTCTAGAAACATTTAGCAATTTCTCTTTGTCCATGATAGTTCATAATGTCAGATACATTTCCCCTCTATTTCTTCTTAGTAGCTGAGGCCCTTGGTTTTTGCAGGCTGTAGGAAACGTATGCCGTTTTACTCAAATAGCTTCATCCTCCATCTTGTTTACTCCCGCCCGGCACCCTTACTGTCCGGACACTGGCTCTTCTGCTTCTGCTTTCCGGTTTATCTAACTTGTATTTATTTTGCATTCTTTTTTTGTTTTTGTTTTTTGAGACAGGGTTTCTCTGTAAACAGTTCTGGCTGTCCTGGAACTCACTCTGTAGACCAAGCTGGCCTCGAACTCACAGAGCTCCGCCTGGCTCCGCCTCCCGAGTGCTGGGATTAAAGGCGTGAGCCACCACTGCCCGTGTTTATTTTGTATTCTTGTCTACTTCCTGGGAGCCGGTCCAGTCTTTCAGTTAAGCAGCCCCTTCCCCTGTATTAGTTCATATCAGTGGCTGTCTATTTTGTATGTATTTGGTCTTCTATTGTATTGTCTAAACAATATCTTTAAAAATACTATTACTTCTTTGAGAATTTCAGCCAGTATATTCCGATCATATTCACCCCAACTCCATCCAGGTACACCCCCACCCCCCTGTGGCTTCCAACTTCCGTTCTTCTTCATTTTACTGAGTTACACATCTACTGTCCACACGGCCTAAGCGTAGGACCATCCACTGGAGTGTGGGTGACCTACCAGGGGCCACACTCTTAAGGTAAATGGACTCTCCATCCTCCAGAAGCCACCAACTACCCAAAGCTCCTGAGTTAGGAGCTTCCCACTCCTTCCCACTCCATGCTCGATCTTGTGCAGGCCGTATGCAGGCAGCCGCAGCTGCTGTGAGATCATGAGTGCTGGGGTCCTATAAACAGTGTCTTTTAAAGAAAAAAAAAGGTTTTAAAGGCAAGTATGGGGATACACACCTGTAATCTCATACTTGGAAAATGGAGGCAGGGGTTCAAAGCCAGCCTCAGGTGTCATGACTTGGACGCCAGTCTGGGCTACATGAGACTCTGTCTCAAAAAAGATTAAAAAAAAAAGAAATTAAATTTTGACATCGAGTTTATTATTTTGTGTTTTTGTATTCTATGAAAAAGAAAAAAACACAACCCACCAAAATATGGTTCCATGTTTTTATTATTTTTTTTCAGTGCCCTAGCTTATGTATTTCACGTGCATGTCTAGTTCTTTTTGATTTCGGCTCTTTATGTATGGTTCCCCCCCTCATTTCATTAAGTATCTCTGCTGTCCCTATTTGACGCTGGGTCTGTCTGCTCTGACTCCTGCTGGAGGTGGCACATGTCACCCAGTTTGTTGACATTCTCTTTCTCAGATGTCTGGTGACTTTTTGTCCTGTTCAGTTCTTCACCCACGGGTCACCCACTGCTCGGTCCTGGAATGTTCTGGGTCTGGGCCACTTGGGTCTGAGTCATTCTGATACAGTGAGAAAGGAGAGGTACCTTGAAAGCAGAGAGTCCTGGGCACCCCCAAATCCTCAGGGAACCCCCTGCCAGCCCTGCTAGCCTGATTTTTGTCAATTTGACATGAACTAGAGCCAGGTGGGAGGAAGGAACTTCAACTGAGGAGTTGCCTCTGTCAGGTGGGCCTGTAGGCAGGTCTGCAGGGCATTGTCTTGATTAAAGATTGACATGTGAGGGCCCTGCCCATTGTGGGCGGTGCCACCCCCGGCTGGTGGTCTTTGGTTCTATAAGACTGAGCAAGCGCAGGGGAGTGAGCAAGTACCCAGCGTTCTTCTGAGGTCTCTTCATCAGTTCCTGCCTTCCCTTAATGAAGCGATGGTGGACCTGTCCGGAAAGTGTAAGCCAGATAAGCCCTGGCCTCCCCAAGTTGCTTTAGGTCATGGTGTTTATCACAGCCATACAGAGCCACCTCGGACAAGTCCCCAAGCTCCTTGGGCAAGGTGTTAGGAGTTGGCCTTCAATGTGTTCAGAATCAACAGTCCTGGGAGGGTACATCACTGTCACAGGCTGCCCACACCACAGGGCTGGTGAGTGAGTGGGGCTAGGTAAGCCTATTAGCTTTCTCAGCTCTTTGCCCAACAGAGCCTGGCTCTGCTCTTAACCCACCAACACCTGTGCGGGCCTCACAGGCTGCAGGTTCTCTCCACAGAGAAGGACACCAATGGTTTCGGTTACTCTTAGAGTTAATTCGCTGTGGTAGTGAGGGCATAGCGTGCCAGGCCGTCACCGCTGAGCGTCGTATACCCCCAGCCCAGAAGCAAAATTTCAGCTGCCCATCTCTCACCTCCACAATCTTTATCTGCAGAAAAGGCCACTTCACGGGGTGCAATTGGGACACAGAGAGGGGACTTTATTTTACACACTGTCCTTCTAAGCCTTCCTATTAAAATCGTTTTTTCTTGTCTGAACAGAACAGCATGGCTAACCATCAAGATGTATGCTATTTTTTGCATTTTATGTAACCCCTTATAAGCAGAGATAACACTCCGTTTTCCAGGTGCCCCAGTGCTGATGAAATCCTTTACTTTATACTTGACTATAGAGAGGGATCGTGAACACACCGGGGAGAGCCTGATGTGGGCCTCGAGGAGAGAGCAGAGGGCCACGAGGAGACGAAAGGATGGTTCCCAGGGAAACCAACAGTTCATTCATGTCCCAGGTCACACCCATCTTCTTGGAGCCACCCTGCTACCACTGTGACACTAAAATACCCACCACTCACATCATGGCTGCCTTGAGTATTATGTCTTTAATCCGCTTTATCTACAAGTTTTTGTTTGTTTGTTTGTTTGATTGGTTTTTCAAGTCAGGGTTTCTCTGTGTAGCTTTGGTGCCTGTCCTAGATCTCACTCTGTAGAACAGGCTGGCCTCAAACTCACAGAGATCCGCCTGGCTCTGCCTCCCGAGTGCTGGGATTAAAGGCGTGAGCTACCACCGCCCGGCTGTCTACAAGTTTTGTGATGGCTTCATGGTTCTGTCCTGGCCATCTCCGACTCCTCACATCCTTGCCCTCCTGTGCCTGGGACCCAGAAGGCAATGGATACCGAGCCAGATCGGAAATCCACCTTTTCTCTGCAAGACAAGTGAAGTGGCAGAGACTGTCTTGGTTTCTGTGTGCGCTTAATGAGCGCAGGGCATGCTTCAGGGTAAGGCAAGGGTGGACTGCCCTGGGATGAAAGCTTGGATCTGAGCTGTTAGACAGTGTCTGGGATTGTGCACAAAAGAGAATTGAATTGTAGATCAGCTGGGAAGCGAGTGAGATGGCCCCAGTGCCCTTGGCCGCCAGGGCTGGAAGCCTGTGGGAGCGCATAGCTGGCATTTTTTTTTAAGCATGAGATTAGGAAGTCTTTTGCTTCCTCTGTGAAGAGGCTTGGATCCAATGGGCTTGAGGTAGGATGGGAGGTTTTGTTTTGCTTTGTTTTGGTAGAAAATAGACCAGATTTGGCTTGGGTGTTATGAGACACTGGGCCGACGAGCGCTCTGCCTAGAGCTTGGTGAGAGGCAGGTTTGAAAGCATGTGGTCACATTTTGGCAACAGCAAGTATGTGGAGAAGCTGTGACTGCAGTTTCAGAAGAGGGGGTTCCTACTGGACTCTCCAGATGACTGTCTTTATTTGAGACGCCTCAAAGCACCGTTTCACAGTAAGTTCTGAGGTTTGCTCCTGGCTGGTGCCATATAGGAATCAGGGCAGTGGTTCTCAACCTGTGGGTCACGACCCCCTGGCGTTGCATATCAGATGTTTATTTACATTACGATTCCTGACAGTAGCGAAATTACATTTATGAAGTAGCAATGAAAATAAATTTATGGTTGGGGTCACCACAACATGAGGAACTGTATGAAAGGGTCGCAGCGTTAGGAAGGTTGAGAACCACTGGCTTAGGGGCCCCGCTCGAATCACCTCCAGATTGCAGCACCCCGAAAAGCCCTCACTGGGGCACTGGCTGGTGCTGAGATGAAGTTGAGAGGAAAGCCTGCCCTGGGCATCTCGTGGAGCTTCAGGCAGACTCTCTCTGACATGGAATACTCACCTCTCATCCTCTAGCGCATGTCCCATAGGCTGTCCAGACAGGGCCGGCGAGATGGCTATGTGGGTTAAGAGTGCTTGCAGCCAGGCCTGACGACCTGAGTTCGATCCCTGGGCCCCACATGGTGGAAAGAGAGAACCCACGCCCACAGGTTGTCTTTTGACTTCCACATGTACACCACGTGCTCATAGGTGCATGCATGTGTGCACACATACACACGCACAAATGAATGCTAAAAGAATTTTAAATTTAAAAATTCTCCTTTGACTTACACTTGCATGCTGTGCTCTTTTATTATTATAGTCTGTTGTTTACTCTGTGTGTGTGTGTGTGTGTGTGTGCGTGCGTGCGTGTGTGTGTGTGTGCACGTGTGGAATTGTGTGTACACACGCATGCTATGAGGCAGACGTGGGGGTGAGAAGACAGTCTGAACATATCCTTTCCTTCCATCATGTGGATTTGGGGGATTATCAGACCCTTATCTGCTGAGCCATTTTGCCAGCCCTAGAGAGACATGTTTTGTAGATTTCTATTTTTATTCTATGTGTTTGGGTGTTTTGCCTTCGTAAGTGTCTATGTATCATGTATCGTGTGCCTGCGGTGCCCGTGGAGGTCAGAACAGGGTGTGGAGGCCTTCGCAAGAGCAGCAACCACTGAGCCATCTCTCCAGCGCCCCCTAGGGAGACTTTCTGAAAACATTTCTTTTTTTTTTTTTTTTTTTTGGTTTTTGAGACAGGGTTTCTCTGTGTAGCCCTGGCTGTCCTGGAACTCAACTGTAGCCCAGGCTGGCCTCGAACTCAGAGATCTGCCTGCCTCTGCCTCCCAAGTGCTGAGATTAAAGACTTGAGCCACCACTGCCTGGCCCAAACCACATTCTATCAACAGTTTGTTTTTTTCTTTTCTTTTCTTTTCTTTTTTTTTTTTTCATGAAACTTGAGCAAGCCATTCAAAAAGCAATTTTTAAAATCAAATATTCCAAACAATCCAGAAACATACTGCTGATGTTTCTGTCTTGACATCTTTGCTTTCTGTAGTTAAACCCTTGTGTGAGAGCAGACAGGTACACATGTACCGTGAAAATACTGTTCTTCCTAACACGGCAGTCTCGGGTCTACGCTGAGGGGCTTCAGGCCGCACATATTGATGGGTGTTGAGACAGGGCTCCTGGTGCGATGCCTGGGCTGTGCGTTCAGAGCCAAGGCTGCAGTGATGTCACAAAAGGCACCCTTTTCACAGGGTGATGAGTGGCTCAACCCATTCCAGGCTTTTGGTAAGTCTTCTGTCTCTCTGTTCTCAGGACTCCAGCTAACCAGCTGAAGACTGTCCTCAGAGACCTGGGAAGAGAGCACGCGCCCAGTCCCACCTGCTTTCCATCAACCGTTCCGTCATCCTGCAAGGACAGCAAATGCTGCCCCCTTGGGAAAAATGAGAGTGAACACCAGTGAAGAGCTGGCAGACGTGACTCAAATTCTCCCAAGGCAAGTGGACAGGGACGTGGCCTTGGGCTGCAGTCCATGGTGGGTTTGACAGAGCTCCTGTGACCCACCTCAGGCAGCTTCCTGGGGATCTGTAGGATGCCTTAAAGAGACCCAGTGTGGGGATCTGAAGATAGTCTTAAGCATTTACATACATTTCACTGACTGGGCTTGGAGAGGTACACTCTCCCAGGGCTACACAGTAATTTGAAAGGCACCTAAACCCATTGCAGTTAAGTGTCTGAAGTGATGAGGCTAATGCCATTTTGTTTTTCTTTTGGTTTTTTTGAGACAGGGTTTCTCTGTGTAACCCTGGCTGTCCTGGAACTTACTTTGTAGACCAGGCTGGCCTCGAACTCAGAGATCCACCCGCCTCTGGCATTAAAGGTGTATACCACCACTGCCTGGCTATTAACACTTTTTATATGATCACAACTGGATAAGATGGAACCCCCACACACACACCCATTTTATCTTCTCAATTTTTTTGTGTGTGCATGCATGTGGTGTGTGTGTGTGTGTGTGTGTGTGTGTGTGTGTGTGTGTGTGTGCGCGCGCGCGTGCGCCTGCCTAAAGACAAACTCAAGTGTTATTTCTCAGGAGCCATTCTTCACCTGTGCTTTGAGACAGTCACTCTTTGGAATCTGGATTCACCTCACAATTGGGCTAAGCTGGCTGACCAGCAAACTCCACAGATCTGCCTGTTTCGGCCTCCCCAGCGCTGGCATTATAAGTGTGTGCCACCATGCCTGGCTATTTTCCCATGACTTCTGGAGATCAAACTGATGTCATCTTTTTGCGAGCTAAGCGCTCTACCATCTCCCTAGCTGCCCTTCTGGCTGTCTTCAGGATAGGCTCTCATTATGTAGCCTAGACTGGATTCAAATCCACCATCCTCCTGCCTCAGCTTCCCAAATGCTGGGATTGCTGGCGTGAACCACCATGCCTGGCTGTCCTTCCTCATCACTAAGGTGTCTGTGACCAAGGCAACTTCAAAAGCAAAGAGTTGACTGTGGCTCACAGTGCAGGAAACTGTCCGTCATGGTGGAGGCGGGAGGGTGTCACAGCAGCAGGAGCTTGAAGCAGCTGGTCACATCCCATCTACAATCAGGAAGCAGAAAGCAATAAATGCATGCTGCCACCCGCTTGCTCTCTCCAGCTTATACAGTGCAGGATTCACACCAGGTCAGATGAATCTTCCCCCATCAATCAACCTATGACGGACTGTCCCCCACATGCATGCCCAGAAGCCTATCTCTTAGGTGCTTCTGGATCCTCCCAAGTTGACAACATTCGCTGTCTGAATTGACACAGTGCTGTTGAGGGACAGAGTGACTAAGAATGTGTCAGTGTGAGTGCCAAGTTGGGTTGGCACAGACCTATAATCCCAGATGCTCACAAAGCTGAGGCAGGAGGATTAAGGAGTTTCAAGGGCTATGTTGGGATACAGAACAAGTTCTAGGCCAATTTAGGGAGACCCTGTCTCAAAAATTTACAAGGAAGGTAAAATCAGCTTGGGGATTGTGGTAGTTTGAACATAATTGGTCCCCATAATCTCATAGGAAGTGGTACTATTGTGAGGTGTGGCTTTGTTGGAGTGGACATGGCCTTGTTGGAGAAAGTATGTCACTGTGGGGGCGGGCTTTGAGGTTTCCCATACTCCGGATACCGCCCCAGTATCACAGTCGACTTCCTGTTGTCTGCAAGATGTCAGACTCTCAGCTACTTCTCCAGCATCATTTCTGGCTGCACGCCATGATGATAACAGACTGAACCTCTGGAACTGTAAAGGAGCCACCCCAGTGAAATGTTTTCCTTTATAAGATCTGCTGTGGTCATGCTGTCTCTTCACAGCAATGAAAACCCTAGCTAAGACAGGGATATAACTCAGTTGTGGGTAACTTTTCTAGCTGGGGTTGGGGTGAGGTAATTAGAAGATCAGTGAGCACAGTGGGGTGTGCACACGGTGGAGCGTGGGAAGTCGAAGGCAGGTCGCCAGCCCAATGTCAAACCTCAGCTTTGCTACTTAACATCTGTCTGAGCTTAGGAAGGTGGCTAACCTTCCGAGGCTCAGTGTCTTTGTAAAAGGGAGTGTCTTTGTAAAAAGGGCACAAGGATTGTTGTGAACCAGCACGTCCCTGCTCTCCACCTGATACAGAACTGTCCCCTGCTGTTTGTAATGACTCTGCTGAATTATTTGGGAAGAGCAGACTGAACCAACACAAAGCCAGAGCTGGCAAGGAACGAGGAGCCCAGTCACCAGCAAACCATGAATGAACTGTGGGTTTCAGTGTTACTGGCACGCTGAGAAACGAGGAACCTCAAATTCAGGCAAAAGGCCCAAGAAATGAAGCCTCTCATCTGAACTCACAATGGTGCCTGGGCCAGAATTTTTGGGAAGACAAACGCTTGACTTACACAGATGTTTTAGGTTCTGTCAGAGGAAAGGAAGAAGGCAGAGAAGACAGTTCTAGACACCCTCACAGTCCCAGAGAGGACCCTGGGCTCGCAGGGCATTTGGAGGGATGGAGAATGTCCACTCTCAGCAGGAAGTGCCCACACAAAAGGAACTGCACAGCCCATGCTGCCAGCGTGGTGGGCCACAGATAACACTCCTCATTTCTGCCTGACCTCTGAATCAAGCAATGTCCTGACAGAGACCTACCATCACCAAGCCTCCAACAGATGCCCAGAGCTCCCTCCCCTCCCCCGCTCATCTCCTGGGCAACAGTTGGTGGTTAGCAGAGGAAGAAAGAGGACCATAATGTAGCCATCTAGATTCTCCATCATCTGCACTAACGGGATGGGGAGCACTCCTTCTCTGTAAGATGTTTCGAGACCCAGGACAGGCTGAGGAAGCTGCCCCTGTGTCAGAAAGGCAGGCAGGTGTGTGTGTATGTGTGTGTGTGTGTGTGTTGGTGGTGGGGTATCTGTGGACTTTGTAAGCCTGTCTGGTAGAGCTAGCAGGACATGTTCTCATAATGACAAAGCTAAATCATACATGATCCCAGATGCGGTGGCTCATTGCCTGTAATGCCAGCCCTTTGGAGGCTGAGGCAGGAGGATGGTCATGAGTTTGACACTATTATGGTTTACATAGTAAGTTCCAGGCCAGTCTGGACTACAGAGTGAAACCCTCAAAAGCAAAATCAAATCAATAAACAACACAAACTCATAAACTATGCCCAATGTGGTGGTGCCATAAGCTCAGCCCCAGGGAGTCTAAGGCGCAGGAGTTGCCATGAGATCCAGCCCGGGCTGTTGCATGATGTCTTGGGCTCAGGCTCTGCTCTAGGCTGACTCAGCTACTGGGTTTTGTGCTGGTGGGGCCACAGCAGTGCCTCTCTGCAGGAAATGAAATGAGAACAGGACAAAAGCCTTCACTGAGTGCCCGTCTATAAAATCCGCTCGTACTCTTGGCCCCTAGCCCATGCATTATAACTATATTGACATTCTATGCGTTGAAGTGCAGAGGAGGCAAGAATAGTGTTGTCAGGGGCTGGGGATACACTGCCGATGGCGGTGAGTTTCTTTAGGGGTAATGGGTGTTTCCTTTTTTGTGTGTCTATGTGTGCAAGTGCGGTGTATGTGCAGTGTATATACGTGTTGGGTGTGGGGTGCAGGTACATGTGCATGAGCAATGGCTACAAGAGGAGGCTCTCTCACTCTCAGCCTCACTCCTTTGAGCTGGCACCTCTCACTGAGCCTGGAGCAAGGCTGGGCCAACAAGGGCTAGCCATCTGCCTGATCTCTTATAGAGTGGGGGCTTCGGGTCTATGACCACATCTGGCCTTTTTATGTGGACGCTGGGACCTTATCGTGTGTCCTTCTGCTTACAGTCCATTGTTGTTATGCACTGAGCCATCTCCCCCGTTCCAAAATGGGCATTTTCTAGAATTAGATAATGGCGACACCTCTACCCTGTAAACACACTGAAAATAACCAAAGATCTTTAAATCTCCAAGAGATGAACTGTTGGTTTAGGAGCTGCATTTCAAGTTTTAAAATGTATATACATTTAACATTGATAATTAAATAAATTAGTATTATATGGAGCAGCCCCCAAAAGTTACACAGTGAGATTTATTTATTCATTCGGCAGTGTTGGGGATCAAACGTAGAGCCTTTGGTGCCCGTTAGGCAAGTTCTGACATGGAGCTACCCTCTGAGCCTTATAGGGTAAAATGTAAAAACTCGTAACGTAACATAGGTTGGAGAGATGGGTCGGCAGTAAAAAGCTGCTCTTTCAGAGGACCCAGGATCGATCCCCAGCACCCACATGGTGGCTCAAAACTGTCTGAACTCCAGTTCCAGGGAACCCAACATCCTCTTCCAGCCTCCTTTGGCACGTCTTATATGTGGTGCATAGATATACATGCAGGCAAAAACACCCATACAGATCAAAACAGAACACAAAGGAGCAGTGTGGAAGCGAAGACAGAGCCAGCCAGGACAGATGGACACGGTGGGTGCTGTGTCCCATATCCAGTCTTTGTGAGACTAAAAGAAAGACAGACAGACTGATGGCAGATGCCGAGGGGGTAGGTCAAGAATCGCTACCGAAACACTGCATGGTTGTCTGCTGAGCCAGCTCCCCCAAAGCCAGAACCAAGCCTGAAACACCCCTGCAAAGAAAGGAGAAGGTACCCAGAGGGAAAAGGGGGGTACAGGCAAGACAGGACAGCCTTACAGACAGTGAAGATGCCAAAGCAGGCCAGGTACAGAAGGATGAAGGTGCCAGAAAACCGTGTGTGTGTGTGTGTGTGTGTGTGTGTGTTTGTGTGTGTGTGCACGCGCGCGCGCATCTGTCTGTCTGTCTGTCTGTGTTAACATGCATATCTGTGACTGTACATCTTGAAATACTATCTTATCAAGTTTTACAAAAATGTAGAATTGTAGAGGGATTTTTCTTCGGGCCACCTGTTCACAAAACAAACAAACACACATAAAACCACACGCAGACATAATTATTAATTAAGCTTGGCCTATAGCTTAGGCTTGTCCCTGTAGCTCTTATAACTTAAATTAACCTATTTCTTTTCTTTTTTTTATGGTTTTTTGAGACAGGTTTTCTCTGTATAGTTTTGGTGTATGTCATGGATCTTGCTCTGTAGACCAGGCTGGCCTCAAACTCACAGAGATCCACCTGGCTCTGTCTCCTGAGTGCTGGGATTAAAGGCGTGCACCACCGCCACCCGGCAAATTAACCCATTTCTATTCATGCACGTGACTCGTGGCTTTTACCTCTCCTCCTGCATGTCTTGCTCCCTCCACCTATGACTGGTGACTCTGCCTTTCTTCTTCCCAGAGCTCTCTCTGTCGGGAAGTCCTACCTGTAGTCAGAAGTCTTCCTGTGTCCCACCTGGTCCTGCAGCTGCTCGGACCCCAGTAAACACACAGAGGCTGATATTACTTACAAAATGTATGGCCTAATGGCTCAGGCTAGCTCTTACAACTTAACTCAGCCCATTTCTATTAATCTGTGCATTGCTACACAGTTTTGTGGCTTACCGGTACTTACCTATCTTGCTTCTCCTGGTGGCGGCTCACAGTGTCTGCCTCACTCTCCTTTCTCCTCTCTCCCCAGCTTGAAGGTACCACCTAACCTTATTCTGCCTCATCATTGGCCAAACAGCTTTATTTATCAACCAATCAGGGCAACACATATTCACAGCCTATAAAAAGACATCCCACAGCACCCACCTAGCTATTGGCCATTTAGCTTTTTACTAAACCAATCACAGTGACACATCTTCACACAGTGTAAAAGAATATTCCACAACACAGAATTTTATTTAAAAAAAAAAAAACAAGTAAAAGCTCATCTATAAGAGTTCCTTTCACCCCCATAGAGTGTTGACTGGAGGAGCCACGGTCCTGCAGCTTACGTGGCTAGGCCTCTGCTCAAGCCTTTCACAGCCCTTCCAGGCAGTTCACAATAACAGGGAGCATGCGCCGGGTATGTACCAGGCACCAGTACCCTGTTTATGAACAAACCTTCAGATCTGGCATTTCTCCATGGTCATGCCCACCTCACAGTTGGGGGAACTGCAGCTCCTGCAGCTTCCCAGGCAGGTGTGGTGGCACACACCTTTAATCCCAGCACTCAGAAGGCAGAAGCGGGTAGATCTCCATGAGTTTTAGGATAGCCTGGTCTACATAGTTCAGGACAGTTAGGGCTACAAAGTTGAGACTGTCTGAAGACGAAATCTTCCCAGGTCAAAGCTGGTAAAAGGCTAAGCAGGGCCTCAAGCTACATATCGTGGCCTCACATCTGAGCTTCATTCCAAAGTTGCATCCAACATGAAACTATGTGAGGGGTACAGCCTTGTCACCCCGCCCCCCCATCAAACTGGGATATCAGTACACAAGGAATCCAGTTACTGCTATTCCCCAGCACCCTAAAGAATACAAATGCCAGATTCCATTTCCTTTCTTACAGAAACCTTTGTGTAGAGGGATTAAGTATAAATATCAAACCAAAATTGGATGCTGTAGCTGAGTGGCAGTGGCGCACGCCTTTAATCCCAGCACTTGAGAGGCAGAGCCAGGTGGATCTCTGTGAGTTTGAGGCCAGCCTGGTCTACAGAGCGAGATCCAGGACAGGCACCAAAACTGCAGAGAAACCCTGTCTTGAAAAACAAAGCAAACAAAAATTGAATGCTGTAAACAAATAACATGACTGAAAGTGTACCAGTTTTGTTTTTGCTTTGTGCCAAGCTCCAGCAGAACTCTCCACTGCCAACCTTTGTGACTCAGCCAGCTGCCTGGCATTGTACCCATATTTGAAAGCCTGGGCTCTTGGCTTCCCCAGTTGGAGTAGGAAGGGCCTCCAGTGGAGGGGAGCTACTCTTGCAGTAGTTGCAGCATGCCAATTGTTAGGCAAAGCACGGAGCAGTCGGGAGCTGTTCAGGCTGTTAGAGGTTGGACAAAGGGGCCATCGATCTTGACTAATTGGAGAGGACTCACCCCTCAGCTTTACTGATGTTGAACTGACAAACTGTACATTTATGGTATTGTCTGTATACACACACATACACAGAGTGAAATTATTACCCCCGCCAAGCTAACTAGCAGCCATTGTCTTAGTTATTCCCTTTTGTGGCCCAGTAAGTCCTTGATCTGCCGTGTTAGCAAGTGTGGAGACTCAGTATATTTATTTAACCATCACCAAGCTGTGCTGCGTCAGGCCCTCAGCACTTCTTGATCTCAGATAATGGGAAAGTTTATACCCTTGGTGGCACATGAGACTCTCTCTCAACAAAGAACAAAAGGATAAAATTATTTTCACCAGAAAGTATTCCATGGGGGGGAAAAAGGTAGACTTAAAGAATATTTTAGGGCCAATAAGATAGCTTAGCAGGCAATGGCACTTGCTGCCAAGCCTGACAAGTTGAGTCCAGTTCCCCCATGTTGTTGTTTGTTTTTGCTCTTTTCTGGGGGCCTGCTCCCAAATAAATTCACTCATGGAGGCTTATTATTATTTATGAATGCCCGGCCTTAGCTTGGCTTAGTTTCTTTCCAGCTTTCCTTAACTTAAAATTATCCCGTTTACCTTTTGCCTCTGGGCTTTTCCGGTTCTCTTACTTCTGTAAATCTTACTCTTACTCGGTGGCTGGCCCCTGATGTCCTCCTCCTTCTCTGACTACTACTTGATCTTCCCTTGCTCCAGATTTCTCCTTCTATTTATTCTCTCTGCCTGCCAGCCCCGCCTATCCTTTCTCCTGCCTCGCTATTGACGGTTCAGCTCTTTGTTAGACCATCAGGTGTTTTAGACAGGCACAGTAACACAGCTTCACAGAGTTAAACAAATGCAGCATGAACAAAAGTAACACACCTTAAAAGAATATTCTACTATACCCCAGAACCCACGTGATGGAAGCAGAGACTACTCCTGCAGGTTGTCCCCTGGCCTCTCATGCTCACAGTGGTACACATGAGCATGTGCACACAAACACAATCAAAGTAAAACAAAAGAATATTGTAGCATGGCTCTCTTTGGGTGTTGCTGGTAAGTAGTTACCTGGAGAGAGATACAAAGAAGGATACATACTAAAGTAATAGACATTATTTCTGCAGGAGAGCGATTTCAGTTTTGAAACTACTTACTTCTAGTCTTAGACTTGTAACTGAGCACCGTGCATTGCTTTTTGAGTTAGAAAAATAGGTTTTGTTCTGAAATTCTCTATACCACGTTTTAAGTTAGACACATGAGGCCCAAGGGAATCTGGGATGAACGTCCTGCTTCTGAAGTGGTGACCTTTTGAAGACGCCTCAGTTGGGCCCCAGCTGTGCTGATCACGTCCCTGAAGCACAGCTGGGCTTCTACCCCCAGCTGACAGTCCAGGAAGTACTTCCAGAGTAATACTCTACTGGAAACCTTATGTCGCTTTATCTGGGTTCATGGATCCTTCTAGAAATGGGCCTGTATGCTATTCTGGGTCAGTCCTCTGTATCAGGGTATTTAGCTCCTTAACTGCTGAGGCTAGAAGGACATTGCAGAGGCTCTGACTGACCTCCTCTGAACTTAACCTTTCTTTAGGATCAGGAGACCCAATTTCTGAGAACAGAAGACTCCCGGGAAAACAGTACAGCCAGCGTCTCTCCACCATGGGACAGAGCTGCCAGCGAGGACAGGTAACCCTACCACCCCCAGGCTGGCCTCAACTTCCGTGTAATCAGGAATGACCTTGAATTCCTTACACTCCTCTGTCCACCTCCCAAGTGCTGGGATGACTGGCGTGTTCTACCAGATCCAGTTCACGTGGTGCTGGGAATTGAGCCCAGGGCCTCTTGCATGATAGGCGAGGACTCTACCAACTGAGTCATATCCCCAGGTTTCCCTGGCCTCTCACAGGGTCCTATGTACCATGTCTTACTCAGCCCACTCTCTCAGAGTGTTGTCTTGGGGTCCAGCTCAGGCTTAGGACACAGCAAGAACATATCACAGGGCAAGCAGGAGCCCTCCATCTGACCCCTGGCTTTTATCACAGATTAATTTCTCAGCCAGACCTGTGGTGTCTCCCCAAGGGGAGTCTTGCTAGTCATGGCTAGTCGCTTCTTGGAAAGTTTTACTACAAAGCCATGAGCGTGGGCTACAAGTGGGAGTCTGGCATTGCTCTCCAGGGGAAGCCCCTTGGGCTGAATTTCCCCATGCCTTCCCAAACCAGAAGCCCATTCTGACATTGTAGAATGTCTCCCTGGACATTGAAACACACCGCCAAAAATGTGGCTAGCACAGATTATATTCCCGAGAGCAGCTGGCTCACTTGAAACCCATCTTGCTGCACCAGGGCCCCTGCAGTGAGGACCACAGTTGTTCCCTGCTGTGGGATGGTCAAACATGTTGCTTATTGGTCAATAAATAAAGCACTGATTGGCCAGTGGTCAGGCAGGAAGAAGTATAGGCGGGACAAGGAGGAGAGAATTCTGGGAAATGGAAGGCTGAGGAGACACAGCCAGCCGCCACCATGACAAACAGCATGTGAAGATGCCGGTAAGCCACAAGCCATGTGGCAAGGTATAGATTTATAGAAATGGATTAATTTAAGATATAAGGACAGTTAACAAGAAGCCTGCCACGGCCATACAGTTTGTGAGCAATATAAGTCTCTGTGTTTACTTGGTTGGGTCTGAGCAGCTGTGGGACTGGCAGGTGAGAGAGATTTGTCCTGACTGTGGGCCCGGTAGGAAAACTCTAGCTAAAGTTCCCTTTCAGGGACAGGGGAACTTGTGTGCCTCGTGGGTGTGAGCCCAAGGACAGATGCCGGGCTGGTACGTGCTGTATGCTCCGTGGGCCAGGGCTCCCTCAGCTATGGGAGTAATCGGCTGGTCAGCCCTTGGGGGACATGTTTATCTTCACTAGTCTTAAGAATTGGGGAGAATGAGTTCAGGGTGCTGATCCAGACTGGAGGTTTAGGTGTTGAAAGGGCCTGCAAAGTCCCCTCAGTCTGGGGAGGGGAAGGGGTGTAAATGCTGTCCTTTGTCCCCTCTGAGAGGGCCTTGGTACAGTCCGGCCCAGATGTGTCTTCCTTCCCTCAGAGGCTTCCAGATCATCGACTTTGTGTCTTCTTCCCTCCCTGCATTTATTCTGTCTTGGAGACTGTTCTCACTGTCATAGCCTAGGCTGGCCTTGAACTCTCAATCTTCTGTCTGACCCTCCTGAGCACTGGAATCACCAGGCCAAATTTATTGGGTGCTGGGGATCGAACCCAGAGCTTCATGAATGCTAAGCAAGCACTCTGTCAACTGAGCCGCACCGCAGCTCCTCAGCGGAGGCTCTCCACCTCGTTTTTAGTTGTCAAGCCTAAAGCACCTTTGTGTGCAGGCTACGGTGGAACATGGTGGTCACAAACAACATCAACCTGAAGAGCCCCTGGGACCCCCTGACCTCTGAAGCGCCCCCTTCCCCACCTCCATTTTCTCCTTTATTCCTCAGCCAGGGTGGAAAATAGCGTCTCCTGCTCCGGGAACGGAGGAACGTTTCCAAACCACGAGGTTTATTTGGGGTGTCGCTGCCGCCTCCCTCTGCCCCCTTCCTGTGTCCTGTCTGGCTTTGCCAGCCCCAGGCAGAATGCCACCAAGAGTTTATAAAGCAGTCCAGGCCAGCCTCCTCGGCAAGGTGGCACAAAGCAGCTAGTGTCACAGGCACCATGTGGCAGTCAGGAGGCTTGGACGCTCGTCTGGAATGCAGTGTTAGTCCACGGGTCTAGCCTTGGTCTGTGTGGTACTAGGGAAGCCCAGAGAGAGACACATGGGCTTTGGGGGGGTCTCAGATTCAAGGTCGAATGCCGGGCATTAGAAGTCGGTACATTTTCAAAAATTATTATGGTCCAGCCTTAATAATCTTCTTCCTGGGGGCCCAGAAGAGAAGCTATGAAGGGCTAAAATTATTTTTGGGAAAAGAATCTAAGTACACCAAACTCTTTTGTACGTCTACTTTATTCCTCTGGGATAAAATCCTGTCTACACAGCTTCAGTTCTGTTCTCGTGCCTAGCTCCTTTCTTGCCTGATTTCTCTCTACTTTTATCTGCTGTTCCAAGTTCTATCTTAATTCTCTCATCTTAGTTCTGCCCCATCTTGGTCTTTCTCATCTTGTTCTTCCCCACCTGGCTCTTCCTCATCTTCCACCTCATTCTTCTAGTTCTCCATTTAGTGCTCCAGTCAAAATCCTCAAAGTCTCTGATATTTATATCTCCATGCAATAGCAGTGCTCTAGCTAAAGCAAGGTCACCAGGCGTGAATTCTGACAGGGTCATAAAGGCAGACAAGAGTTTCCTCAGGCAGTGGCCGTCAGGCTTTCTTTTACAACCCAAAAGGGGAGTGGTAAAGGAGGAGGTCAACTAAGAGCTAAAATCGGTTAATATATCAGAAAAAGAGAATTTATGTGCTCAAACTACATTCCTAGAGGTGGTTAGGTAAATGTTAGGGGTCTATAACGTTAGTATAAACACCAGTAAGGCTGTATAAGAAAGGAGGGTCTGAGCTTAATTTTGGATGCTTGATAGGTATTTCAGATAAAATGCACTGTTATGAGTTCTTGGAAGCATACATAGCGTACAAGGAAATCATTGCAGGAATTGGCTAATATATATACAAAAGCTAAAATATCACCAAGACTTCTTAAACCATGGCTTGATCTTCGGAAAAGTCCTTGACCTTTCCGAGTAGTAGCTTTTGTGATAGTAGCTGAGTTCCATCACGTTTTCCTGTGGCTTGCCGAGGTAAATCCCTCGAGCAGCCCAAGGGAAGCCTCGGTCTTGACCTCCCCAGCCTGTCGGTTGATGAGCTACGCTGAGGCTGCTCCCATTGCACAAGCAATCCCAGCGGGTCTCTGCATTTGTGGTTCATCTATCTGTGGACTCATCCAACAGTGGGCTGAAATAGTCAGGGGAAAAGAATTACATCTGTCCTGGACAGACAGACTTCTTCTCTTGCCATCCCCCAATGACACATTATAGCAGCTACCAGCACTGTGACATGTATCCTAAGCAACCAGAGTGACTGGAAGTCCAGGGCAGGGGCTGGGGACATGGCTCAGAAGGTAAAATGCTTGCTGTGCGCAAGCCTGAAGACCCAAGTTCTGGTCCCCAATGCCCACATACAAGCTGAGTATGGCAGGGTGCATCTGAACCGCCAGTGCTGGGGGAAGGGTGGGGAAGGGGTTGGGCGGAGACAGACGGATCCCAAAGGCTCAACAGCCTGCCTAATTGAAGTCATCAGTGCCAGGTTCAGTGAGAGACCCTGACTTAGAAACTGAGGTGGGGCTGGTGAGGTGGTGAGGTGGCCGAAGGTGCTTGGCTGTGCAAACCTAGGAATGGGCTCAGTTTCCAGGACCCAGGTAATGGTGGAAGGAGGGAACTGACTCCATAGTTGCCCTCTGATAGCCGCATGAGTGCTGTGGCCACCCCCCTCAATAATGGAAGCAAATAAAGTAGAGTGATTGAGGAGGACACCCAGTGCCAACCTCTGGCCTCCACATGTGTATTCGTGGATGCACACACACATGTACACACACACCACCCCACAAGCACGTGGGAGGATGGGCACAGGTGACTGCAGACACTATGTCATTTTGCAAAGGGGACTTGAATGCCTATGGACTGTGGTCTCTGGGGTGGTGCCAACCCCTCCACACAGACATAGCAGGGGAAAACTCTATGCCCTGTGCTGGCCTCCTTACATGTTTCAAAAGGCCTAATGAAGTAGTAATACTCCCATTTCACGGATGGGGGAACTGAGGTTTAAAGAAGTTCAGTTATTTGGTCCAAGCTCAAATAGCTGGCCAGTTGCAGATCCAGGTGGTCCACCAGGGTCTCTGTCACTCAACCCTCATCCACATCAAATCCAAGGCTGGAGGTACAGCTTGTTGCTCCCTCCTGCCTTCCTAATGCCACACACATTGTGGGCTCCCCTAAGCCTAGCCACACTGTCCTCTGGATAGTAAGTTTCCACTTGTGACCCAAGGAAGGACCAAAACCATTAGCCCATCAGTAGCTTTCTCCATGACTGTTGTCCAGACAATATATTTCACTGTTGTCTTAATTTTCATGTGGCCCCTTCAGCATCTGTAAGGCTTCCTTAGAGCCCCTTCAATGTGACCTTTGCTTTGATGGGGTGTCAATGTAAGACCAGCCTAGACAGCCTGGGCCTTGGGTGTGTGCAGAGCTTGTGTGGATGGTTCTGTTGGCTCTGGCCTTTGGTCTGTGGTGTGGCTCCCCCTATCTTTTGTTAAGACTATGGTGTCTGTGGGGTTTCTTTAATCTGGAGCCCTCTACAGAGCATACGTTTATCGAGCACTTTGTATGTGCTCAGCAAGAGATGCTGAGAAGATAGATGGTCCCTGCTCTCCAGGGGTGGTAGATCCATGGGTCACCCCCTGATCTTTACAGAGCTGACTGTGTGCCTTTGGGGTACTACCCAACTTCCCAGGAGCCTCCGTGTCCTTCCTGAGAAAGGGAGGCATCACTTCGCATCTATCTTGACTTGGGAGGGAGCCAGCAAGATGACCCAGTGGGTAAAGGCACCCACTGCCAAGCCCGAGGATCTGAGGCTGATGCCTGGGACCATGTGGTAGAGGGAAGCCACTGATGCCTGCACCTTGTCCTCTGGCCCTCCACAGCCCTGCTGTGGCGTATGTACTTCTCTCTCCCCACATAATAGCAGTGGTCTAAGTAGATGTCATTTTTTTAAGGGTTGGAAGAGAGAATAGGAACTCTAACTAGTGATTTTTCCATTGCTGTGACCAAATACCTAACAGGGAGCGACTTGAGGGAAGAAAGGTTAATCTGCCTCACAGTTGAGGGGAGCAGCTCCATGGGGCAGGAGCATGCAGGCAGCCAAGACTTCCTGCTTCCTCAGGAAGCCGAGAGTGGACCAGGAAGTGGGGTCAGTCAGGCTAGGACTCCTCCAATTCTGGCCCTAGTGATCACTTCCTCCAGTGAGGCCCCACCTCCTCAAGGTTCCAACACATTCCAAAACATGGCCACCAGCTGGGCGTCCAGCCTCTGGGGACAGTTCACATTCAAAACGCAGCAGGAACTAATAAATGGAGGCATTTTCCCTAGCCAGGCACGAGGACAGGAGGCCCTCTCATGGGCTGCTCTGAGAGACCAATGGCTGAGGAGGGAGCTTCATTTTTTTCTTTGTATTCCCTCTGACTTCCCTTCTCTGCTTTGGCGGAGTTAGGAGCAGGGTTCATAGGGGCTGAGACCAGTCAAAATCCCTTGCCTGGCGTGGTGGCCTACATCTTTAATCCCAGCACGCTGGAGGCAGAGGCTGAGGCAAGAGGATCTCTGTTAGTTCCAGGACAGCCAGGGCTGCACAGTGAGACCCTGCCTCAAAAAAACAAAAACAAAAACAAAAACAAAAAAACCAAAAAAAATCCCCCAAAACCAAAAAACCAAACCAAACCAAACCAAAAAACAAAAACAAAAACAAAACAAAACAATAACAACAACAACAACAACAACACCCCCAAAAAAGCCCTTAAGTGGGACTCTGACACTTAAGTATAGAACATCTGTTCTGGCCTAGGTACTTTAGGAAGTTTGCTTCTGGTGGCTCAGGGGTTGTCTAGGACCAAGACCCACTCCACCCGTAGCTGCTCTTCTCCCTTTCACTAGATAAAACCAAGCTGTTCCCTGCTGGCACCAAAGCGGCCATGATGGTCACATTCGTGGTGAGAGGTGGACCCAGCTCCACCACTGACCTTCAGTCATCTCTCCAACCTCTACCTTGTGGCCTGTGCATGTGGGGACATTGATCATCGCTGTTCTCAGGTCGTCACCAGGACAGCTCTGTCTCAGCCCCAGCGGAAAGGCTGGCACTTGCCCATCCCTGAGGCTCCAGCCTCAGTTTACCTCCTAGAGACCCCAGGCTTCCTTTTCCACAACATAATCCAGCGATGGGGGGTGGGGTGGGGCGCTCATCCATGTGGGAGTGATTGCAAGGACCCAAAAGCAGCGAGAAGTGAATATAGAAAGACATACCTTGGACAAGAGCCTTTGCCTGCATGAGTACAGTTGACATGGTTTTCATGATGCATAGTTGGCCAAGATTTTCTCCCATTCTGTAGGCTGTCTCTTTACCCAGCCATGTCCTTGGCTGTGCAGAAGCTTTGAGACGTCATGCAATCCCATTGGTCAGCTTCTGTGGCCTTATTCCATGAGCCACTGGAGTCCTTCTCAGAGAATCCTTGTCTATGTCCATGCCTTACTGCGTTTTCTTCTATCAGTTTCAAAGTCATGGGTCTCGCATTAAGATATCTGTTCCTGTTTGAATTGATCTGTGTGCAAGATGAGCAGCACGGGTCTAGTTCTGTCCTTGTACGTGTGGAAACCCATGCTCTTTAGCTACTCTTCAACAATTTACCTTACCTACCCTATGCCTTCAGGGACCACCATGAAGAAAATCCTATCAGGCCTTTTCCGGTTGGAACCGGAAGTGTCTATACCTTGTAGGGTAAGGGGAATTAGGGAAGGGCAAGATACTGAAGTCACCTATCCCAGTCTTAACACAAGCTGTCACTATTTGAAAGCTACTTTCTTCCCATGCTCATCTGGGAGGCACTGTACCCTGTAGTTGGGGACACAGTGGAGCCAGTGGTCAGGCAGAGACCAGACCTCCTGTGTTCCCATCTCTAGACCCTGTTCCCCTTTTGGGATAGAGTCGTATGTAGCCCAGGCTGGCCTGAAACTCACTCTGTAGCAGAGGATGACACTGAACTCCTGATCCTCCTGCCTCGTCCCTCAAATGCTAGGCTTACAGACATGCGCCATCACACCTAGTGTAGGTGATGCCGGGAATTGAACCAAGGGCTTGGTGCACGCCACGCAAGCATTCTCCATCCACACTGAGCTCCACCTCCAACCTCTTGGAGCTGTGTTTTCATTGCCAATCACACCCCTGTCTCAGTGGCTAGTTCCTAGTGGACTATTGGCTCCCCGAGGAGCTGAGCCTCTGTTGTTCTCAACTTGTTTTGAAAAAAAAGATTGGGGCTGGAGAGATGGCTCAGAGGTTAAAAGCACTGGCTGTTCTTCCAGAGGGCCTGAGTTCAATTCCCAGTACCTACATGGTGGCTCACAACCATCTGTAATGAGATCTGGCGCCCTCTTCTGTGTACATAATAAATAAATAAATCTTTTAAAAAAAATTAAAAAAAAAGATTTACGTACAATGTTTTGCCTGCATTTGTTTAAGCACCGTGCGCATATCCAGTGCTCTAAGAGCTCAGAAGAGGGTGTCTGATCCCCTGCAACTCAAACAAGGGATGGCGGTGAGCCATCACATGGGTGCTGAGAACTGAACCTGTGTCCTCTGCTAGGACAAGTGCTCTCAACTGCTGAGCCATCTCTCCAGCCCCGGTCCGCAATCTTTGAATTGCTGGTACCTTCCACAGTGTCCGGCACCTTTGCGGAGGACCTGAGAAGTGCTCATGGGAATAAATTCATGAATGGGAAGTGTCGGAGGTCATTCCCTCCCCACCTCAGAGTCCTCAGTCCCCTTTGCACGGGCTCCTGGTAGTTGCTTTTGTTCTCTGACTCCATTGATCAGTGGCAGGCACACGTCAATATGTGTGAGCGCCTTTGTAACACCGTCTTGTCTTGTCTTTAAGGCCATAGATGTTGAACCACGAATACGACCCCCGCTCACAGAAAGTAAGGTAAGATGCCTAAATGTCTTTTGTTGTTGTTTCCTTCTGAAACTTGTGTGTGTGTGTGTGTGTGTGTGTGTGTGTGTGTGTGTGTGTGTGT
>CABHPR010000048.1:0-11920 GCA_902168415.1 Peromyscus melanophrys
AGATGTTACAATAAATGTCATTCTCTTAAAACATCTGAAGACTTCCTTAGATAGTTAATGAAAATAATCTAAAATGGGCTTTAAATTTTATTTCACAGTATTTTTTCTCTCTCCTAGAACAAGTTGGAGATTTATGAGCAAGTTATGAAGCTAAACATCTCTGAAGGCAATTGTAAACAGTGCTGTCTGTGAGCATAAACTGAAGAACTCTGTGAGGTATGTTCAAATTGGCATGGTACCATCTGTAATAAGAAATGCTATTAAGATGGCTAATTGTTTTTACTTGTAGTGGCTGGCTCTTACAAACTTCAGAGATAACATCAATTTGCATATGTTAGATCTATGCTCCATGAAGCTCTGAGCTACATGCCTTGGGTCTGTACAGAATCTTCAAGGCGTTTTTTCTATGCTATAATTCACTGCTCTTATATCAAATATTCATTTGATGTAGAGTCCACAAATCTCAAAATCAATAGTTAAAAAAGTTATTCCTGAAGTGAGGTGTTTTATTTATTTTATTTTTGTACGGCTGTGGTGCATGCATATATATGTTTTCATGTGTGTGCAAGTAAACTACATTTGGAAGTCAGGAGAAACATCAGGACTCTCAGTGGTTTTAATATATATATATATATATATATATATATATATATATATATATATACATATGAATGTTTCACTGAATCTGAAGTTCATCAGTTCATTTAGAATGCTTAGTCAGAGAGACATGAGAATCCCCTTGTCTTCACAGCTCCCATAGATTGACTATATAAGTGCTCTTTGTGCTCAGTTTTTTATGTAGGTGCTGGGGATAAAATTCAGGTCCTTGTCATTGTGTGACAAATACTTTTTACCCATTGAGACACCTCAAACACCAGATGAGTTACATTTTAGTATCCTAAGGTCATTTTCATCTTCTATTTATGAATTTGCACTGAATACAACTCATATTTTTTTCTTTCCCCATAATTTGTAATATATCAGTACTTCATTCTACATCTTTATAAAGGATCCATAAATATCTCCCCAGTTTATAAAAATATAGAAATAAGAATAAATATTCACTTAAATTTCTAATGATCAAACACCCTAGAAATAGACATATAAATACAATTCCATGAAAATCACTAATGGTACATTAAATGTATAGAAGAAAAAATTTAGTAAGTTTTCAAAATCTTGCAACATATACTTTTATACTATGTATGCTTATCAAAATTTTTAAATGTTATATGAGAATGAGGAGTTGCTTGTACTGTATAATTACTCAAATGAACACTCAAGTAATATTTTAATTCAGTTTAAGTGGGCTAACTACCGTAAATATTAAGAAAAGACACTTACTAATCCTAAAATGTCATCTACTTCTATTTTGAAAGTTACAGCAATTAAAGTTTAAATGTTGCTAAAAGAATTGATAGCCAGAGGCTCAAAACACTTGGTACTAGATAGTATCTTGTAGTCATGATTAAGAAGATGTAACTATAGTCTCAACAATGTGGTAGCCAACAGATGACCTTCATGAACGACTAGCAAATTATCTGTCATTGTGAATGGGGTAAGTTTCACAAACCCCACCACTAGATGAAAAGTATATATACATTTCTCTAGGAAAGTACTCCCTAACAGGCTATATAATCCCAAGTGGTTATCCCTAAAACATGTACATAGGAGTAGCACTTAATAGACTCAATAGATTGGATAGATGATAGATCGTAGATAGATAGATGATAGATAGGCAGCACATATATAATGTATGTTTATATAACAATAATAAATAGAGTTCGTGAATTTGAAAATGTGTAAAGGAACTCCATAGGAGGAGTTGGAGAAGGTGGGGCATTAAGCAAATACAATAATCATATATGAAATCTACAAAAAAATAAAATCATAATCAATTTAAAAAGAATTAAGAGGACATTGTTAAATATTCTTGGACAATTTTAATACTTCAATAATTACAAAGGTTCTGTGATTCACCTTCCAGCTTCTTCGCGTCCAGAAAACAGTCTGAGGAACTGGAAAGTTTCCTTTAGCTAAAGAATCCTGGATCATTATTTAAAGTTGTGTCAATCACCATGCATGGATGTATTTGGGCTAGATTAATCACTGATGCAAAATTCTTCAGCTTCTTTGCTTCATTTTCTGTTATTAGCTGCCAACTATGCAAATCAAGGGTGCCCTGTACTTTTTCATTTTTAGTTCTGTGTTTTAATGGCTGTTTCTGTCTTCTGTAACTCCATACTAAGCAAAGAAGCTGACTCAGAGACTTAAAATTTAAATTCCTAGAAAAGTGAGAAATACCATTAGTGTTTCTGGTATTTATGTACACATCTGAACTTTTCTTTAAGAAGTCATGCAAACCTAAAAATTACATGATAAAATTAAAAGGAGTACTTATATCTAATATAGTTCTTTTAATTGATTTTATGTTACTGCTTTACTTCTTATATATTAAACTGAAAGGAAACTAGTGGTTTGTAGCTTACCTGAAATATTCATTACACAGTAACTAAAACACAGTATTGATCATGTACTGAGACTAAAAAATATTAACCCTAGTAAAATCCTTTATATTTTTATTTAATGGTTTAATTTTGTGGTTCTATATCTTAAATATTTTTATCTCTTGTTATAGTCATAATTAGATGTAGCTTTCAAAAACTTGGCTTATTCCTAAATGTTCTATGTGACAATCAATACATATGGAATGAACACTTTTATATCCTTGGATACAAAAACACCGGTGTGTCTTTTATTTCTGTGCTCATTGTCTTACAAGTGAGCAATATTGATGGATATGCTCAGTTCCATTCCCCAGTTTTAGTTCAGTTGCAGTTTTGCTATCAAATGTTCAGTTTTTGCAGTATGTAGTATACTCTCCTAAGTCATAAAAGACTCAACACTGGTGCGTAATTGAGTTCCTACCAAATTCTCACTTCTCTCAGCTCCTCAAGATGACTAACAACATAGATAGGTTTATTGTTGATACTCTGCCAGATTTGCATCAGCTATGAATAAACTTAATTTAGTGTTGTTCTCTTAATCCAAAATAATTCTACGGCTTAAATAAATTATTACCTTCATTTGATAGGTGACTTTTACCTCTAAGTATAGCTGTAATGTTTAATAGCTTCCTAACACAGGGAGTTTTATTTTCCCATGTGATAATATAGCATCACTATCAATTTATGAATTGAGCAGAATAATAAATAAAGCAAAGCAAAGTTTCATTAAATTTAATTCAAAAGTTTTTTTTTTAACTTTTGTCATTAGTAGAACTGTTGGTACAAGGGGGTTCAGAGAACAACTTTGTGGAGTTGGTTTCTTCTTCAACCATTAGGTTGGGTCCAGGAATCAAACTCAGGTTGCCAGAGCAGAATGGCAGCATGTTCCTCCAACAATCTACCTCCCTCTTACCAGTACAGTAAATATTGCTCTGTGGTGCTATAATCAGAGCTCAAGAAAACCAAGAAGAGAAGGAAAACACACGAGCCCTTCATTTATATTAACTCTTAATATGAATTACGAATTAGATACGTCTATACTGCAAATACTTGCAAGGGATGATAAAATGAAGACTATGGCATATTGACATCTGAACAAGTCTCTGAGTGAGTGATATACAGAAACAGTGACTGGTATAATGAAATCAAGGCTAGGTAATATTTTATTGGCACTCTCAAATATTTACCACTTTTTGGGGGCTTGGCTTTTTAAATACCAGTATTAACAAAGAAAATTTAATATCTTTACTTTGAAAGTAGATACTACTGTTGTAATTTTATATTTTACCACCTTGAGAAGATTTCTTAGATTTCTAGTAAGATTATCTTGATTCCATATTCCTTTCCAAACAATTCATAATAGATAAGCCTGTGGTTTGTGAGAAGGAGTAGGCTTTCACTGCTATTCTGACCGTCTTTCATGGGCATGTCTTTAACTTTCTGACCCTCTCTAGCTCTCTTATAATCTGCATCAAAGTCAAAACATTAATTTTATATTTTCCTTTGACAATTACTCTATTCCTATAAAAGGGTTGTCTTCCTCCATTCTTCTTGCTTAATTTTAATTTACAGGACTGACATTAATGAACAAAAGCATTCAGCAAATTTAAGTAGACTTTTAAATAATTATAAGATCTCAATGCCTGAAATTATTCACTTAAAAATTTTTAGTACATGATGAATTGTCCCAAAGAAGACAAATGTATTTTATTTTTAACAAATGTATGAACAATTAGGTTTTCATAGCTCTATTCTTAACACCTGTATATGAATACATATATTCACATATATATATATGACATTGACACACACGTGTGTCAAGTTTCCATTCTCATGAAGATTCCAATCAACAAAAATATATACTCACTTGAGAAAGAATTGTAGTTCTTCCTCTTGATTTGACTATATTTTAAGAATTGAGACCTCCATTTACCCAATAAATTATTAAAGTGGATGATATATTTTGTGACAATAATGAAACAAATTTAATATTTTTATCTCAAATAAGGTAAAAATCTCCTTTTTGAACACCAACCTATCTCATGTTAAACATGAATGATGGTAACAATGAGGAAGTGGTATTTCAATTTAATGTTTATTGTATATTGGTGTAAGTCTAAAGAAAAAGAATACAATGGAAAGGAATATCTGATGTTTAAATTGGAAGTAGTAGCAAATGCCTGTAATGAGTTTAGAATTTAACAGAAATACTTCTTCACATGAGCATGGACAGACACTAATTCAATAACAGCCAAGTGCATAAATAATTTTAAGAAAATGTGGCTTTATATTTACTTTTGGTGTTTGCTTTTAAGCTAGGTTCATGAGTGTGGAGGTTTGAAAGAAAATGACCCCCAAAAGGAGTGGCACTAATAGGAGATGTGACCTTGTTGGAGGAGGTGTGGCCTTATTGGAGGAAGTGTGTTACTGTGGAGGTGAGCTTTGAGATCTCATATATGTTCAAGCCATGCCCAGTGAGACAGAGTACCTCTTGTGGCCTACACGTCAAGATGTAGGACACTTGGCTACTTCTCCAGCACCATGTCTGCCTGCATGCTGCCATGTCTCACTGTGATCATAATGGACTAAACCTCTGAAAATGTAAGCCACCGCAATTAAATGGTTTACTTTTATAAGAGTTGCCGTGGTCATTGTGTCTCTTCATAGCAGTAGAATCACCACTTAAGACAATGAGTAACAGCCATGTTATGTTCTGTATGATTCAGTTTTCTTTTTAAGGTTTATTTTATTTTAGGTATATGAGTGTTTTTCCTTAATGTATGTATATATGTGTGCCATGTGCATGCATGGTGTCTGTCTCCTGATCTCCAGGAACTAGCGTTACACACAGTTACAAACTGCCATGAGGGTGTCAGGAATAGACTGGACTCTATAAAAGAGCAACAAGTGCTCTTCACTGCTGAGCCATCTTTCTAGTCCTGTGACAGGGAGTTTAACTATTTTGTGTATGGTTGATACCTCCTGGGATTTCTCCATGCACTTTGAAATGCAAAGAGCTGGAGAAACATTCCCCACCCCCAGGAAATAGCACACAAACTGATTATTCAATACCAAATGGTCTAATACCTGAGAAAACACACACAAGTGACAATATATAGGAAGCTTACATATATATATGTGTGTGTGTATATATATATATATATATATATAAAATGTGTGTATGCTATAAATACATGTATATAACTACAACTAACAAGAGAAGAGGCCATGAATTTGAAAAGAGGAGAGATAAATTGGAAGGTTTGAGGAAGGAAGGGGAAGAAGGAAATGATGTGATAATATTACAATCTCAAAACCTAGAAGAAATCATTATAAAAAAGAATTAAAAAGTCAACTGGAAAAAGGTGAATATTTTACACATAAGACTATTTGAGCTGCTCTATTATATGAGCATCGCTCTGAGAGGAAATGGGGAGGAATAGAAGAAATGCTTCAGTGAGAAGAAAGGGAAGGAAATTGTGCTCGTAATTGCACAGTTTAGCATTTGCCTTGGCTATCTTTGTTTTCCTTTCCAGCCTTGACTTTTCCTTCCTTCCAAATCTCCCACAAGCTTGTCTGTCTCTGCAGTGGTGACAGCTCCCGTGGCCACCTTGGCAGTATCTGGCAGTAGGAGAGTAAGAAGTAAGCCAAGTTTCGGGAGCTGTTTTCTTTCTTTCCTCCCTTCCTTCATTTCTTTCCTCTGTGGTTTTAAAGCAATGTCTAGCACTTCAGCTCAATCTTTGGCAATTTCTGCCTTGCTTGGACTGCTATCAGCAATGGTGTTAACATGGTGACCACTGCCAGCAACTCAAAGTCCATGGCTCTCGTGGCTTGGCAGGTCATCTAGCTGGTGCACCTGCTGCTGGTGCATAATCAGGCTGTTTTTTTTTTTTTTTCAACCATAATCGCCTCATGGTTCACTAGTCTAGCTATGAAAAATACCAGAGGCAAGTAAGAATATTTTGTGGCAAAAGTTAAATATATCTCTAGGCATAATTCTTCCTGTCTATAATCCTTGTACATGCTTCTAATCCACATTCACTCTTATGCATTTCAGAACTTGACAGAGCTCTGCTAATTTTTACAACTAAAACTATGACTCAAATAACTAGTCCTTCCTATGTATTGAAATACAGGCCTGGTTATATTACATTTTTTTTTAGGAGAATCTGTTCAAGTTGTTAGTAGCGTAAATTTTCCTAGATAATAAAGTCTAAACTGATCAGGGCCTCCTTTTTCTTGATCTTTTCAATCTTTTAAATTATATCCTACAAAATATGGTACTTACCAAATAGAGCTTAACCCTTAGGGTCCGAACAAGTATTTCCTGTTTCTCAAATAACAGACAAATGAAGTTCAACTTGTGACTTATGAATGTGGCTTACAAAAATTTAAAAAAAATGTTTATTTTTGAAGTTATGTTTGTACTCTGAATGTTTTATGCTCACATTCATGTAATCTTAGTTAAATATATATCTGATAAGTAATTCCTCATCAAATATCATTTCCACAGATTCAAGTTTGATACTCTATGTTATATTAGGAGCTTAATAAAATTGTTACTCATGTCAGCCTAAAATATAGAGTGCATTCTGATCAAGTGCGTAAGCAAAGAAGTAATCAGGAGATCCTGGCTAAGATCTTGCACAAGAAAAGGCAGAGGTATAACTCAGATCTTCTCTTTATCAAAGTTTATTACAGTCAGGCATGGTGGTGGATGCCATTAATCTCAAAACTCGGAGGCAGAGGCAGGCAGGAATCTGCAAGCTGAAATATAGCCTGGTCTATATAGCACGTGCCAGGCCAGCAAAGGATATACCATGAGTCCCTGTCTCAAAAAAATAATGATATCATACTAAAGGGAAAATATTTGCTAATTTCACATATAAAAATAAAACCATTAATTAGGAACTTAGCAAAAAACATCCACATATGTGTGAATGTATTTGTGTGTGATATGCATGCTTAAAATAATTAAATATACATACTTAAAACATGTATTTATTCAAGATATGTTCATGAATTTAAAATATAGGATAAATAACATACCACACAATAAGTAGAAACTAAGATCCAAATACTTGTAGAAAACAGGCTGAAGTTATATGTAAAGTATTTAAATGTTCTAGAGGCTAGATATATCAACAAAATTATTATAGCCCAAACAAAGATAATTTACTCTACCCTATTGATTAAATGCATACTTATCAGTCTTTTCTTGGCTTTTCTAAGTGTGCTTTACTTGGTGTCTGTTGAAGAAAATCTGTGGCTGGCAAAAGTTTTATACAAAGAGATCTGGTTTATTTTGATAAAATTAAAATTTAAAGATTACTTCTCTTCATGATTGTTTTGGTGCCTGTAGAAGTTCCAAAGGAAGGAGATGTTTTAAACATATGGATGGGGGTAAGATGCCATCTGTAGCCTGCATGGGACCTCATACACACTAAATATTGAGAACACTCTTCAATCAACACTTCCCCAAACTGAAAGTAGAAATAGATTCTAAAAGTGGATAATAAAAGCTCAGTTATTTTTGTCATGTTGCTGCTAGATTATAATGTACAAATATTCATACATTAGCATGGAAGATAACTCTAAAAATTAGGAAGCTGGCATGATTGGATCTATGAATTTAATGTTGCAGTATTCTGAATTAACTCATTATGTACATTAAAAATAGTGTATGGATACAAAATGAAATACCATTATATTAGCAACACTGGGTTAATATTTTGAAAACCACCATGAAAAAAGTTTATTTTATGTTTTATATCATACAATTAATATAAGTATTAATTTTTCTTCTGTTTTTCTCAAAATCAAGTATTTATCCTAGCCAATGTTTGATAGACACCATTAATTTGATCCATCATTCATTTATGACACAAAATACACATATTAAAGCTATAGAGACAGTCTCCTTCCTTAAGATGGTTTTATATTTATGATAATAATTTAATTCTAGCAACAGTGATCACTTTATTACTTAGAGGTATAACTTGCCGTGATGTAGAGGATACAGCATAGTAACTTGTTTCTCTCCTCTTTCTTTTCTTGGTCTCCCTCTCACACACAATCAGAAAATACCCATCCCTAGAGAGAGAGAGAGAGAGAGAGAGAGAGAGAGAGAGAGAGAGAAAAAGAAAAGGAAGCAAGAAAGACAGAAGCACCTGCGCGATGGTACCTCATCCTTTCTCTTGGTATCTGGATGCTTTGTCTCAAGACAGCCATTGTGCTACAAACATAGATTTATGTCTATAGGCTCAAACATGGAGTTGAAATTGAGTTAGGACTTCAACTTCTGCCAGCATCACAACTGTGGAGCATATCCTTAAGAAGGATCAAATCCGGAGCCATGTCCCATGAGACGTAAAGTGAGACACGGGTGCAAAACGCCTGAAAGTGTTAGAGTGAGAAGCAGTTACCGATCTCATTTAAATGCGGATCTTGCCGGGCGTTGGTGGTGCATGCCTTTAATCCCAGCACTCGGGAGGCAGAGCCAGGCGGGTCTCTGTGAGTTCGAGGCCAGCTTGGTCTCCAAAGCGAGTTCCAGGAAAGGCGCAAAGCTATACAAAGAAACCCTGTCTTGAAAAACAAACAAACAAACAAAAAATGCGGATCTACTTTTTCCTACAACCACATCAATAGTTCCATGCGTCAGTATTTTCATTGGAAATGTAACAAACTATGTTAGAACAAACAGCTTTTATTACATGTGTGATGCTATCTTAGGAATTGTGGGCCTCCCTGTTGCACAATAGAGACCTTAAGTTTAAAAATAAAAATGGAAACTTCTGCTTGTCTTTGTATTTCATTTTTCAAATGAATTTTAAAATTCATCTTCTATTGTACTTTTAGGAATCAAAACATTCTGTTTACTAAAACTATATGCTTAATTTTCTTAGAAATTTTTTGTTCTAAACTGAAAAAAAATTTAAAAGAATATAAACTTAACAAGATAAATAACTAGTAAAATGTCTATTAATTTGAAATCTTAAACATTTGTATTTCAATGAATGTTTATTTTTTCTTCTATTGCTATTCTTTTCTTCTGTGGTATTGTGGGCTTATAGTCACTAGCATCACATCGAGCTTTCATTTCGGCCAAAATGAATCAGAAGTGTCTTTTAGACTTCATGCATTTTGGTTCCAAGACTTCTCTCTGCACCAGGATATCAGGACGCATGCCCGTTTAAGCCCTTTATACGAAATGTCACATGGACTGTCTGAAAATTCTCCCATATATTTAATCACCTCAAGAATTTATAACAGTAAATACAATGTAAATATTATGCAAATAGTTTCTGTTGTGCATTGCTTCAGGAATAATGACAAGAAAGAAAGTTTGCACATGTTCAGCGTAGACCATTTTTTTTTTCCTGAATATTTTGGATACTTGTTGGCTGTACTTGTGGATGCAACCCTAAATATACAAAATTTGTCAACTGTGCATTTCTATACAACAAGTATTTTTTGTTTGTTTGCTTGTTTTTATTTTATAATTAATTTAATTTTACATATCAGCCATGGATTCCCCTGTCCTCCCTCCTCGCACATCCCAGTCCCCCCCCCAATCCTCCCCCCATTCCCCCCTCCTCCAAGGCAAGGTCTCCCCTGGGGATTCAGCTCAACCTGGTAGATTCAGTCCAGGCAGGTCCAGTCCCCTCCTTCCAGGCTGAGGAAAGTGTCCCTGCATATGCCCCAGGTTCCAAACAGCCAGCTCATGCACCAAGGACAGGTCCAGTTCCCACTGCCTGGGTGCCTCCCAAACAGTTCAAGCTAATCAACTGTCTCACTTATCCAGAGGGCCTGATCCAGCTGGGGACTCCTCAGCTATTGGTTCATAGTTCATCTGTTTCCATTCATTTGGCTATTTGTCCCTGTGCTTTTTCCAATCTCGGTCTCAACAATTCTCGCTCATACAATCCCTCCTCTTTCTCGCCTATTGGATTCCTGGAGTTCCACCTGGGTCCTGGCCGAGGATCTCTGCATCTGGTTCCCTCAGTCACTGGATGAGAGTTCTAGCATGACAGTTAGGGTGTTTGGCCATCCCATCAGCAGAGTGGGTCAGTTCGAGCTGTCTCTCGACCATTGCCAGTAGTCTATTGTGGAGGTATCTTTCTGGATTTCTAGGGACCTCTCTAGCACTTTGCCTCTTCCTATTCCCATGGGGTCTTCACTTATCATGGTCTCTTATTCTTTGTTCTCCCTCTCTGTTCTTGATCTAGCTGGGATCTCCGCTCCCCTAAGCTCTCTTTCGCTCGACCCTTGCCCTTCATTACCCACCTCTGTAGTGTAGTGGTCATCACGCTCTCCTAACAATTATTTATTGTTTGTTTGTTTTGTTGGTGGTGGTGTTTTCTTTTTATTTTATAATTAATTTAATCTTACATATCAGCCACAGATTCCCCTGTCCTCCTGCCTCCCCCCCCCCATCCTTTCCCCATTCCCACCTCCTCCAAGGCAAGGTCTCCCCTGGAGATTCAGCTCAGCCTGGTAGATTCAGTTGAGGCAGGTCCAGTCCCCTCCTCCCTATACCAAGGCTAAGCAAAGTGTCCCAGCATAGGCCCTAGGTTCCAGAAAGCCAGCTCATGCACTAATGACAGGTCCCAGTCCCACTGCCTGGGGACCTCCTAAATAGTTCAAGCTAATCGACTGTCTCACTTATTCAGAGGGCCTGATCCAGTTCCATGGGGGCTCCTTAGCTATTGGTTCATAGTTCATGTTTCCACCAGTTTGGCTATTTGTCCCTGTGTTTTTTCCAATCATGGTCTCAATATCTCTTGCTCATACAATCCCTCCTCTCTCTTGCCGATTGGACTCCTGGAGCTCCACCTGAGGTTTGGCTGTGGATCTCTGCATCTGCTTCCATCAGTCACTGGATGAGAGTTCTATCATGACATTTAGGGTGTTCGGCCATCAGATCACCAGAGTAGGTCAGCTCAGGCTTTCTCTTGACCATTGCCAGTAGTCTATTGTGGAGATATCTTTGTGGATTTCTGGAGACCTCTCTAGCACTCTATGGATGGAACTAGAAAAAAATCATCCTGAGTGAAGTATCCCAGACTCAGAAAGACAAACATGATGTATATTCACTCATAAGTGGATACTAGATGTAAAGCAAAAGATAACCAGAGTGCAACTAACAACTCCAGGAAGGGTACCTAGTAAAGAGGACCCTAAGAAAGACACAGGGATCATCCAATGACAAAGAAATGGATGAGATCTACATAAGCAACCTGGACATGGGGGGGGGGGCAGGTAATGGACAGTAACGGTCATGGGAAAGAGAGCTTAGGGAGGTGGGAGTTCCCAGCTGGATCAGGAACAGAGTGAGAAAACAAGGAAAGAGATACCATGCTAAATGTTTTTTTTTTTTTTTTTTTTTTTTTTTTTTTTTTTTTTTTTTTTTT
>CABHPR010000048.1:12020-22502 GCA_902168415.1 Peromyscus melanophrys
TTTTTTTTTTTTTTTTTTTTTTTTGAGACAGGGTTTCTCTGTAGCCCAGGCTCTCCTCGAACTCACAGAGATCTGCCTGGCTCTGCCTCCTGAGTGCTGGGATTAAAGATATGCACCACCACCACCCAGCTTCAACAAGGTTTTTTTTTTTTATTTCCATATATTATGTTAGCTTACATATATTTTATATTTATGTGCTGAAATATCAGATTGTAATGTGAATTTCCACTATCACAAAACTTATTGTTTGTTTGTTTGTGTGTTTGTTTGTTTTCTAAGACAGGGTCTGACTTTGTAGACCATGCTGGTCTGGAACCGTTACAGGCATTTGCTACCATTTCCAATCTATCAAGTCTTGAAGAAGTAATATATTTGTTGATTTGTAGTGCTCATCCTGCCCTTCGCAGGCCACTTTACTCTTGTTTTGTTATGCCATCACAAAGTTACTACAAAGTGACGTGAAAATGGCATTAAGATAATAACAGAAATAATTCAGAATAAATAGTTTTGGAGTCCTGCTTGAATACCTTTCAAATTTGTTCATGAATAAAGAAACTTATTTTATTTGACTAAATATATTGTCAAAATCTAAAACATTTATTCACATTGACACGGTGAATTGTTTGCTACATTCAGTAATTTTGATGCCTGTCTTGATTTGTAAGTCGCTATATAGCTGCCTAAGCAGTCACAGGATGTTATAGTCCTTGTAAAATGATCAGTAAATGATTCTCTGTACTGTCGCACTTAATGAGAGACTCTGAAGCTATTCAGTAGACGACAGTGGTGTAATAAATCATTTCTTTTCTGACCTAGAGCAAACTGTGTTCTCTCTCTACCGAGGTGATGAAAAATACAGTGCCCTTTGGAAATAAGCTTTGTGTCCCTTTGATTATAAAACTAATTTTCAATTGTTAAAATAAATAATTGAAATATAAAGAGTTTCACAATTTATTGATATGTGGTAGCACTTTTAATTTATTTTAAGACATTATGAACAATAACCTGGTCTCAGGTGAATCTAGAAGTTCTAGAAATATTTAAAAGTTATGTAATTTTTTTACATATTTTAAATTACTTAATGTCCATATAACACATTTAGGTTATATTTTATGACATACTGTTGATTTTAGTTCTACATACTTAAAATTTTCTTTTAGTTTCTGAAATGAAAATTACAATAAGATCTGTAAACAATTATGTGACCCTGTGAGTTCATTTGCGTGTATTCCTGTTTAGGCAGGATTTGTATACTATATATATACTATATACTATACACACACACACACACACACACACACACACACACACACACACACACACATATATATTTGACAAAAAAGAACAATTTTATTCTTGTGTGCATGGGTTTATATCATTGTGCATATATGTGTTTTCTTCTGAGAGTGATGGTACACGTATGTCACTGTGTGCTTGTAGAAGTCATAGAATAGTTTGGAGCGCAAGTTCCTGCCTTGCACAAGGTTTCTTACTCAGTGCTGTAAATGCCAGGATAGGTAGCCTTCAGAATACCAGGGATCTTGCTTCCTTTCATGCCATGGGAGCACCAGGATTAAAGATACTTGCCATCAAACCCTACTTTACTGGATTCTAGGATTTGAACTCAGCTCCTTATGCTTACAGGGCAAGTACATTAACCACTGAACCATCTCACCAGCCAGATGAATTACATTTTAATGTCACTGTACTAAATGTGTCTACAATGTGACTTTAGAGAAATGATGTGAAAGATCTCTCAAATAAAGTAGGAACCCAGAGGCGTATTTAAAAGGAAATTATAAAGTATTTTTGTTTCATATAAAGTAATATTATTTTTCTCCTCGGAAATATATTGAAGAATTCTAAAGGCAGAGGCGGAATTAGAGTACAAGTCAATTCCATATTTCAAAGGAGATTCATTTCTTTCTTGCTTTCATTCACATCACTTCAAAACATTATTGCTTTGGATTACACGTTTTTTATTAAGACACTTGATTCACACTATTGAAAGACAAGAAAAACTGGTGTTTATTCGTCTTCTTTGGCTTGTAACTAATTTTGTCAGCATCCTAAGGTAGCTAATTTAAATCACAAACAAAAGTATCTCATATCATATAGGAAATTCTCACTTTGCTTTGTAAATGCTAAGATACAAGAGTGTGACAGAAGCACCATGTAGCATTTTAAATAGTTGGAAAGCATCAGATACACTGACAATTATATAACATGACTGACACATACTAAATAAAGCATGATAGGCATATAATTCATTTTTAAAATACAATACATTAATACAATTGGTATAATTGTTACGCTATGTGACTTTCCATAACTCTAAATCTTAATGCATGTGTAAAATTCGTGAAAACAGTTGCACATTTAGAATTTGAAAATAGAGCTCCAGATTCCAAGTTGAATAACAACACCAGAGATGATATTTTGAAAGAGAAATACAGTAAGAATAAAAATTTCTACATTTTAAAGCAGATTAGATGAAAACGTCCTCATTTGCCCTTTTATTCAGATGCATATTTTAGCAAAAATATGACAGTTCTCATCCTGTACTTCCATATGTAATGCTAATTTTTTAAAATATAAATAAAGATCTTCCAAACTGTGCTAAGCGTCTTTCATTCATTTTTGGTATCTTTGATTTTCTCAGATGCTAATTTCTGCTAAGCTATGTCAAATGGCATATTAGGTCACAGAGATGATCATAAAAATAGTCAGTGAACCAATATACTATACAGTCACCATATCTGATGCTACACTAAGATATACCATGGCCTTCTTTTTTTACCGAGAACAAATAGTCATAAGGTTTTTCTGATTAAAATGTCTGTGCAAATGCTTTTTTAAAATTTCTGTCATTCAAGGAAGAAACTCTAGAGTAGCTGTGTCTGAAGGCACAAAGTGGAACTTAAAGTGATATTTTGGCATTTCTTAATGATGGGAGCACATATCTACCTAGATGTGTTTATGGAAATGCTGGATACTAAGTCCCCAGATCACTTCCTCAAATGTTATTTCCAACAGCAACACTCAGTGGAAGGCAAAAAAAAAAAATGTCTTTCTTCATTTTTTTGTGTTTGTTTATTTCACCAAAAATCTGAAGGCTATTGCTCTAGGGGTAAATGTTGTAGAAGTTAGACATTGTTTACATATTTTACAAATACTACTTTTTTTTTCAATTCAGAATTCTAACATTTGTAAAAAACAAAAACAAAAAACCGCCGGGCGGTGGTGGCGCACGCCTTTAATCCCAGCACTCGGGAGGCAGAGGCAGGCGGATCTCTGTGAGTTCGAGGCCAGCCTGATCTCCAAATCGAGTTCCAGGAAAGGCACAAAACTACACAGAGAAACCCTGTCTCCAAAAAACCAAAAAAACAAAAACAAAAAAAAAAACCAAAAAACCCCATAAAACTTTTGACCAAACTAAGTAATTTTCCATAATGGCAGCAAATTGCAGCCATACGAAAAGTCATTCTGGTGGCAACTTAGTACCTTTCTATAGAAGAAGAAAGAATTGTTTCAACCATTTTTTACTTGAGGGATGAAACACCATGAAGTTTATAAAAAGTTCAAATAGTTGCTTGGTGCTTTACAATGAGGTACACTCATCTATATTACCAGAAATCTTCAGACCCACACTCAGTCTGTTTCTTATGTGCACATCTGTATTTTCTTTTCCACTTGTCAGTCATCCACAAACATATTTATCTAGAATGTTATTTCCTATTTTATACTTCTCATCAATAATATCTATTGCTAAGAGAAATATTTCTCATCAGTAATAATTCTGTAGTTAAGAAAAATAATAGGATTTCTAGCCCTAAAATATTGACCATATATGCTGAGATATATGTTATGAATATTTTTTAAGAATGAATCCTTAAAGAAACATGTAATTGTGTAGGTGCTTATCACCTGGCTTGTTCTGGGGCACTTATAGGATTTTCAGAATATTTTAGCTACTTGTTTTTTATTTATTCTTATATCTGACACAGTGCATTTTTCTGTGCTAATGTTTAAAAGTGTGCTCAAATGTAATATATATAAGTCTTGTCTTTACTTTTGCTTTCTAGTTGTTGGAATTTTAATGAATCAAAGTAGGCTTCAATTCTGTCAACTTTAAACAAAATGTTTATAACAACTGTTGTCTAATCCCTTGATTTTTCTGAAGTTGCACTAGCACATGAGTGACAGTCCCAAATTCCACTCATATTTACTATTGTGTAAAAGTGAAAAAAATGGAACAAGTGGTATGTTATAACAGTGACTGCATTGTATCTCTCTGCAGAATTTGTCAAGATGATAGCTGTGAAACTTTTAATCTGTTAAAAAAATATATGCTACCTAAAAATTAATTTCATTGCTTTAATTAACACACAAATTTTTACAAATGGAAAAAAGTTAAATATAGCTCAGAATAGGGTAGAATAAATATTTTACATAGAGTTCAGGAAGGCAGACCTTTTTGAAACTATATGTAAGGTAGGAGAAATGTGTGTGTGTGTGTGTGTGTGTGTGTGTGTGTGTGTGGTACATGCCTACAGACAGCGTCTATTACTTAGTGGGGAGTTTACCATTAAGGCTAAGCTGGTGGCCACACAGCCTCTTGGGTTCAGCCTAACTCTGTCCTTCGATGCTAAGGTTCTAAGCATGGACAAGAATTTGATGTAGATGCTGAGTGTTCTGACTCACCTCACCAGGCTTACAAAGCTAGTGCTCTTACACATAGTGCCATCTCCCCAGCATTTAAATAATTTAAAATGATCACTTACATTAGAATTTCAATAACGTATTACAAAAATGTTGCATTGTGTTAGTATTGATGCTAGGGAACATGAATAGCATTTGGATAATAATTATTTTTGTCACTTTTGGAAGCAATTGCAGATAATAATTAGTACATGGATAGATGGGTATAGTTATGATTATAAAGAATAGCAAAACATCCTCTAGCTAGACAGTTCCTCAACTATTCTTATTTCATTTCTCATAATAACTCATCCTTATCACAATTTTAAACTCATTTGAAATCCTGGTGTTGGTCCTGTGAAGAAATGAGATGAAGGAAATAGAAACAGATATCCATTGATTCAACAAATGACCATGTGATCACAGTGTACTATGATCTCCTGAAATGGATCACACAATCCCGCAAGAATGGAGATTTTGAGATTTTAATTTATCAATAATCATATAAGTAAAATTAGAAAACACTCTTCAAATTAGAAATTCTTAAAGCTGTAGGAATTCTAAAAAAATGCTCATTAATTTCAAAGATTAAGGTTGAGTTAAGGTTTAGTAGAGAAAGTCAAAATTATTTTCAACCTTGGAAAGAAAGAGTAAACTTATACAGAGTTTGAGCAGTTTATGTCTGGATTATGGATTTCAATTAACTCAGGGGTGGGACCTGAGAGGAAGTTAAGAAGATGAAGAAATGAAACATTTTAGGTCAAGTCAAAAGACTTTCTCTTTTTTTGAACATAAAGTCAGTGTTTCAGTTTGGAAGACAAGTCTGTAAAAGCAGTAACACAATTAGTTACTTGTGAATCATCTGTACAAGCTTAGGGAAGAATGGCCTTTACTTTGCAACCCTCAGTTTGTCACTTGTCTACCACAGTGATACCCAAACTTGGTGGCATATCCTCATCACATGGAGCAATTGTAGGACTCAAATTTCTGAAGCAACCTGTCTGAGTTGGAGAGTGAGACATCTTTTACCCCGAACTCCTCTTGCTTCCTACTCGTGTTTCCTAGACATATTAGGAGAATATCACAATTGCAAATAACAGAAATCTGTTATTCACCATGTCTCTCTTCCATATCTATTTGGAATATTTACTCACATCTTCTTACTATATTATTAAACGTCTATGATATAATTTTCCCTATTCACCAAACTTACATATGTGCTATGAAATAAGCTAATGTATCATTTCACTTAACACAATACCTAGCATTAGAATGCTATTGGTGTTGACTATCTCTTTTGATTCCTTATGGTCCAATAAAGAACCTTTGGGTTTCTTCAATAACCACAGAATATAAAAATAAAAATGATTAATGTGTTTTCTCTCTTACCAAGTATCTAAATATATAAGATGCTGTTTTTGATTTGTTAATGTGCATCTTGCATTTGCTTATTTATGATGAATTATGCTGAAAAACACTGGTAGCTGACTATATGCACATATGTATTTTTTATGCAATTGCTTTTGAATTAAAAAAAAACAAATAAAAAATAAAAGGCAATACCTATGTGTGTCATGTATGTGTTTCCAGGTTAGTGTTATGCAGTCTGGCTTTTATGATTGCATTATGTGTTCTATATCTTAATATTGGTTGGTATCCATCCCCACTTTCGTTCTACTATGGTTAACTCTGCAGTTTCTTCTGTCCCTCCTTATGTTATTTTATTCTTGTATCAGAAAATGCATTTTCCAGATATTGGCATGTCATTGATGAAATATTTTACACATGCTAATACTGACCCTTAAGGCTTTTCCACTTAGAGGCTTCCTACTTATTGATGATGGTTACTCAATTTACATGACCAGCTTCCCCCCCCCCCCCCCGGTTATTTATCCAATGAATTTATAGGCATCTCTTATGTGGAACTACAAGGGATGCCTTTGTCAGCCCTAAGTGTTCTGTATGCTTTCATTACTTTTATCTCCGACATTAAGAGATATGTCAAGGAAGGTTATTACAATGTATGACGTGACCTACTTTTAATAAATTCACATTTGCCACTTACTTTATTAGACACCTTTCTCCTCAGTGTTCACATTTGGACTCTCTTAATTATATGCTCAGCCAAAGACTTCTAACACATGAAGGCAATTTAGGAACCAAGAAAGCAAAGCCCCACCGACATTTCAAGATACAAAAAATAAAGACAAAGGAGCAAAAAATAGGACCGCAATTCAAGAAGAATGTGTCTCCCTGTAACCTTCAGCCTTAAAATTGTCTGTAAGATTCGACGTTATTTCTAACGTGGGTCCTCAAATTATATCCTACATATTGCAGACGTATATATATCCTACATATATCCAAGACAGTCACTGTGTGCTTTTTCTTATTCTGATTGTTTAATGTATTACAAATGGCAATGCTGGAACTCGACTTCCTTTTCCTCTCAAAACCTCTAAATAATGAATTAGACTGTCAAACTCTCACCACTGCATATTTCCCCTTCATGTTGGCCAGGGTGGCTCACACTTATCCTTAGGCAGAGCCACAGGCTACAAGTTACCTCTTAGCTAAGCATCATAGACAATGGCATCCTTCTCTCTCTGAGGTCATAACATGAAATCGCTCAAACCCAATGAAAGCTGATGGAATCTGCAGAGCTTCAGGATAACTGTGGAGAATAAAAGGGCCTTCCAAGCAAGCTGTCAGCAAGTTGAAATCTAAATCTTGTGATTTTACAAGGTGACACTTGTTTATTTTAACCATGGCACAGAGGTCTGAGGCCTGCAGGCTCACATGACGCATTGCCTATAGTATTCCAATGAAGTAAGGATTAAAATCACCTTATTTTAAAATCTTATACTCCAAATCTTAGAAATGTCCTTTATGGACCTTTTAAATCTTAAAAATAAAAATAAAATAAAATCCTGTAGAAGGTGTCTAAAATGAACCTCCATCTTTCATCCTTTTGGCTCTATATAAACACTAGGGTTCTGTCCTGGGTGCATTTTCCCATAAGAGAGGTAGATCAGTGCAGTGGGACTGCCCCCCTTCCTTCTCACTAGTAGAGAATTATCCGTCACACTGTAGTGCTGCTTCAGGGAGGAGACCAGAACAGCATATGATGGTAAGTGAGTGGCAGTGCCCTTTGGGCAGGCCACAGAGTGATAGCACAGACAGCAGGGAAGGGATTTTCCAGCACTGTATTCACTCTGTTCTGTGGTTAGACAAAGGGTTCATTTTCCAACAGTGTCTTAATCTTCCCAAGCAGCACTGGAGGCTTTCTCTGTACTAGGCTGCACTCTATGTACTGTGTGCTGTTCTGTGAAACAAAGATAAGCTGTTTGGTCTCACTTAAAAAGAATGCATGAAGCTTGAGCAAGCACACACCTACCAGACTCTAAGAGTTTACTCTTGAATATTTGTAAAAGCACAAAAGGCAAACAAATGGAATTATGCCAATTCCCTGTGGGAAACAAACAAACAAAACCACTAGAAACTCCTGGGATTTAGTCTCCTTAGCAAAGCAATCATTTAGAGGATATGCAAAGAGCACACTTAGATTAATTTATCCACGTCATGCACCTCTTATCTCTTAGCATATTTAAGCTTTGTAAGCAACACAAACTCATCAAAATAATAATGAATTCTAATATTTGCCATGCCTGGCAAGCAGGGTGTTAAGTACACTGTGAAGAGGATTTTTTTTTTATTTATTTATTCTGGCAAGCTCTATCCATTTTTTTAGATAGAGAAACTAAGTTTAGAATAATAAGGTAGACATTTAAATCTAGCACAGTAAGCATCAAGGGCTAGTCTACAACTCAGGTATTACAGCACACACATACACATACACACACACACACACACACACACACACACACACACACACCTTGTTCACAAACAAAATAAAAGTACTATTTATTTTAATTTCCACATTGTGTGGTGATCATTCACCTAAGATTCAATTGTCCCAGTTCTTCCTACTGAAAGGTGTTGAGTATCTATTGCTATTTGCTTTGGTTGATATATTTTAAGAGCCAGCACAATAAATGGAGGCTACATCATCTCTACCTTAATAATTTTGTTGAGGACTTTAATATGTATCAGAATGACCTTTCTGAATCTTATTGGATATCAATAATTACTAGCATAGAGGCATATATTTCAAAAGACAATGGATAAAGTGTTCATTCAACTCGTCTTTGGTTCTTTTTTAGTAGTTTACCCTATTTTATTTCCATTAGTTCTTTGAGAATTTCACACAGTGAGTTTGGCCATATTCACAACCTCTCCCTCACGACTTAGCTCCTCCCATTTCTACCTCCCTCTCCCTCCCATACAACTTTGTGTTGTTTTTCACATTTCCACACACCATGTCAACTTAGTGTTGCCCATGTATGTTCAGGGCTGTGCGGCTTTCTACTGAAGCACAGTCAAATCACCAGAGGCAGTACTGTCTATGAAATCTGACTTTCTCCATCCCACAAGCTATAACAATGGTTAGAAACACTCCTAGGATTCTTGTGAGTAGGGAATGAAACAAGCATTCCCCAATTTCCTTCATAGCTTAAATTCCAAACCCCCACCCTTAAAGTCTGACATAGAGTGGGTTAGCTCTGAAGGGACAGAATAGCCCACCATTCCTGATTGCAAACTTGGCTTTCTTTCCATAATGTCAGAGTGCTTTTGATGATAAAAATAAAGGAAGGCTTGCTGAATTATTAAATGTTGCAAGAGGATTTCCACTATGTAATTACAGCTTAGCCTCTGATTTAATTATTTGGATAATTCACTTCATATTTTCTCGGTTAATTGCTGCTATCCATTGCACTGTATAATTCAAACAATCATAAATAGCAGCTTGAATTTTATGAAATCACCATGCCAAAATTTCTAAGTGCTTAGCACTATACAAATATTTGCAAAGAACTACCCATTTGTCAGATATTGTATTACAGATCTGCTATCACTAGTTTGAAAAAGGGGAATTTTTCAAACGGAGTTTTGCCCTGATATAGCAAAATGTAGTTCCAATGAACTAAGTAATTTTGATTCACATATATTCATCAAAATAATAGATATCCAACACAATCTATGTTTCACAATTGTTTGACTGTCTACTTCTAAATTTAAAAATGAAAAAAAAATAATTTTATATCGTACATTTTAACCATCAAAAGTTTACAAAATAAAATGAATAAATACTATATATGAACATTGTCAATTATTTTTTTAATGATGATTATCAACAGATTTCATTCTGCTAAACAGGAAGGGTCTTGACTTATAGGTCTTAAGATATTTTTCTATTTAATACTCCTTAAATTATATAATATTCCTTCAACCTTTGTTTAACTCATTTACCTTCTTCTTTTCACTGTACATGGATATGTGCCTCACATTTAGAGAGGACGGTCAATATACAGAGACAGTGTCACTCAAACAGGTTGCATCCTAGTATTCTGATAAGTATGGAGCTTCAGGAAATATGTGTAATTCTCTATCATTTTGGATCCTATATCCAGTTATAATCATCTTTGTGTATAACTTCATGTTCTTTTGTTATTTCTGTAAAGAGGTTCTGCCCATAAGTGTTATTTAACCTATAAATATTCCTAGGGTATATTATTATCTGGTCAACACTAGACAGAAAGAACTGAGAGTCTGAGAATGACTAGAGGAAAGAAAAGACTCCTCCTTTGTAATTTTTATTAAAACCTTTAATTTTAAGTGTGTGTGTGTGTGTGTGTGTGTGTGTGTGTGTGTGTGTGTGTGTGT
>CABHPR010000048.1:22512-40212 GCA_902168415.1 Peromyscus melanophrys
TGTGTGTGTGTGTGTGTGTGTGTGTGTGTGTGTGTGTGTGTGTGTGTCCATGGTTTCCAGAAGTGGACATCAGATACCTTGGAACTGGAATTAGAGGAAATTGTGATCTGCCCCTGTCCTACATGCTATTAACCACTGAGCCATCTCTCCTCTACACCTATCTTTCATTAAGGGAAATAAAACGAGATGTCATGACTAGATGTTTTAATTATTTATTTGAATTCCTATTTAAATAAAATCAATGAAGCAACTCAAAATGTAAACATTGTGTCCAAACCTCAATAACTCTGCAGGTGATTAATTGCCTTAAAAAATGAAAGAATTGTCAAGATTGAAAAACAATGAGCCTACCCAAGATTTGCTCAGCAGGATGCTAGAATTTTGAAGAAGATCTTTATCAGATCACCAGCTTAGGTGTGGAAAAATCTATATCATTGGGACTTGAACATAAAGGCAGAGCAGCAGTACAATTTAGTGTACCCGTAAGAGCCGTTACTGCAAGTAGGTGGTTCACGTAATCATGTTAGGAAAATCTATAGTATAATCCCTTTTTAATTTGAAGGAAACAAATACTTCTCCTAAGAAGTGTGAGTGGTCCCCAGAACTGGGAGCTGGATGAAAATTAGTTCTCAGTCTAAGAATATGGATCAAAATGGGATAAAAGAGAGGTCTTAGTGTTTGCTTGTCCAAGATAATGGATAGAAAAGTAGGAAAGCTTTGGGTGTTCCTTAAGTGTTTATTTTTACTTATATTCTGGCGATTTTAAACACACATATAATGGATTTTGATGTTATTCACCCCAATTACCCTTCGTAATCACGTCCTTACTCCCACTGAAGCCCCTTAGCTTCTGAAATAGTTCCTCCAACTACTTTCATGGGGGATTTGTTCTCTGGGTTGCATTTGTTTGTTTTGTTGGATTCACTGAATGCCGTTAGAATTTCTTACAAGAGGTTAGGTAGGGAAATATTCACTAGAGAAGAGGCAACTTCTCTGTGGCTGCAGCACTGTAGAAATTGACCATCCTGTCCCACTCTGACCCCAGCCAGCAACTATGAACAGCGAATAGACACTCATAAGCCTCTCCCTTTTCCATGATGGAATGTTAACGAGTCAAATCTTGTGCAGATGTTATTCAGGGAACCCAGCTGTTGTGAGTTGACGAGCTCCGTGGCTATGCCTTGTGCAGAAATCATTTCCTAGTACTCCCCTCCATCCTCCAGTAGGAGTGACATAGGTAGCTTCTTGTTTTCAGAGTTGGATAGTGATAGAAAATAAGTCCCAGAAACGAGCTCTCAAAGAGGTCCTAAGGAACAATCTTTATATTGTGTATATTGCATACAGTGAACACTTTTGAAAAGTAAGTTTCAATATGCAAAGGAATTAATGCCTAAAGAATGAGACAGAGGGCAGTATGGCAGTATGGTTGATATTATGTACACTTGAAGACAGAAATATAGAATTTGTCTTAATATCATTGATTTTAGATTTAATATATAACTAAATATATTTTTAAATTAATTTTTCCCAATATAAAAATATGATGTTCTTATTTTCTATCGTCTAGCATGGTGAAAATGTAGTTACTGTGTCAGGAATATACTTAACCTAGTTCCTCGAATCTACTAAGCATCTAACAAATGCTCATTTCAACCTTCATTCAAACTTACTCACACACAGTAGTAGCTCTTAATACTTTAAGATTTCCTCTGGTCATAGTATCTAGAAACTAAAATGACTGTATTGAATCTTGGCTTGTGTTGTGGAATGCTGTACTTGAGCCATGACTGCTTTTCCTGACTTTAAATCAGTAGCTGTGATTGCCCTTGGGAGGCATTCACAAGATTTGAAGTGTTAAGATTCCCTCCTGGAGTGATAGAGACTTGGGGCACAGGGCATCTCTCCCTGAGGATATATAGTAGGATAACAAATGCTGCTTCAGTGATGGAGTTGCCTGTCAGTTTCTTATATTTCTGTTATTAACTGCAATTAAACTCACTGTTTCATCATGCTAGACTTGGTTGAAATTGTTTCTTTGGTCTTTCATTAAACTTTCTATCTGAGGTAAATAGAAATAGACTTTCCAGAAGAAGTAATGAAACATCTCAAATAGGTATAACTTTATAAAAATAACCAGTTCGTTACTAGGTTACCAAAGAACATCGCATCATGCCTTGTTCTGTGGGATAATCTCAGCAAAGAGACACATCATTAAGACAGTAAGACTTATCGGATGTGGATGGAAAAAGAATATTTTGATTAAACACAGGTCTGAATAAAAGTTCAAGAAAGACTAGAATTAGATATTTAGCAGTGGGTGAGCAAGGATGATCTCCTACCAGGAGCACAGGACTTTTTCTTTTTTGTGCCTTCCTCCATTCCTTCCTCCTTCATACCTATATTCTCTTCCCTTCCCACTTTCCTTAATCTCTGCATGACGTTGTTATATCCATTCTTGGTTTACTTGCTGTCTTCCAACACTCTTTCCCTTCATTTTAAATCCCTTTATCTCCTCTGTCATTTCCTTGTTTTTCCTCATTTTAATGGGCACATAAAATAGCATCAATAAGTTTCCATTTAGCCATGACTTTTGAAAATACATAAAATTTGTTCATTGTATTTTATATTCAAAGTAATTCAATTACCACAATGGTCCAATTATGTTCCATCCTTCTTTTGGAATATTTCTTAGAATTCTAGACTTTTATTACAAAATTCTCCCACCCAGTAATGTTTAACTCGTTTGTTTCTCTAATTTCTTCAGCGTCTTCCTCTACTTTGCTTTCCCATATTGACTTCACTCCATATTTTCCTCTCTAACATTTTACTTGTCTCAAAATAAACAGCTAATTACCTACCTGTAATTGTTCAAAACTGTTTTCTCATAAACGAAAATGTAATTGTTATTAATTTGTATTTGATTACCCTCTCCCATCTGAAATGTTATTAAAAAAAGAAAATTTAAGTCTAAAAATTGAACAAGGATGAAAAATAGTTTAGAGGGAATATGCAGACTCTACTAAGTCACAGTTAGTTCTTAGTGATTATGAGGTACTTCACTAATACATGCTTTTGACGAAGTGTCTTTGCTATGATGTAATAGTATGTGAGAAAGTGTATGCCTGACACTTAATCCCCACTCTCAGTACAGAGAGGTGGGGCCTGATGGAAGCTGGTTACTTCATGAGGCCATGCTCTCAAGAGTAAATGAATGACATTATAGAAAACACTACAGAAAGTGAATTGGCTCTTGACCTTCTGCTTTCCAACATGTATTGCTGCAGCAAAAAAAAAAAAAAAAAATCCTTGCAGGGTGCTGGTGCTTGAATGTTCAAATATAAGGCACAAGAAGTACAAGATAATGCATTGTTTTTCACATAGCGTAAGTATCCAGTATGTGTCATTTTGCCAAATGGCATAAAATCAACTACATCAGAAGGTTGTAACTTGCCGATGGATCTAGGAGAAAGTGGATCTGTTTATGTATATTTTATAGACTGTTTTATTTTGCCCAGGTGAACAACCAGGTCACTTCTACCCACTGAAAATGAATTGTCTATCAGAGTACAAATTTTTCAGATCTCTATATTCTCTGCTGTAAAGTACAATATGAATAACAAGCATAAAGTTTGGGGATTTAAAGAATGATAGAACACACTTTAAGTATTCCACATTGATTTATCCTTTAACATAGAGTGGCTACAAAATGTATTCTTGGGGGGGTTGTTTTATTTTTTTTTGGTTTTGTTTGTTTGTTTTCAAACAGGGTTTCTCTGTGCAACCACTCTGGCTGTCCTGAAACTCACTCTGTAGGCCTTGCTGGACTCGAACTCACAAAAATCTACCTGCCTCTGCCTCCCTACTGCTGGGAACAAAGAAGTGTGTAACCACGGCCTGGCACCAGAGTGTATTATGAAAAAATTGAATAATGTGAATTATTGTATCAAGCCTTAAATAACACTCATTTCAAAGTGGAATATATGCCTCTCTTGATGTTAGGTTTAATGAATTTAGTTTTAAAATCTTATTCATTTAAAACAATTCTAATCAAGTTCAGTGGCTTACAGGGCCAATCCTGATTAGAGATAAAAGTCATATCAGCAATAGAAGGATACTTCTCTTTTTTCTTTTAAAAGACTGAGGGACCTGGAGCCTGTTGTTGTAACTAACTTTATAAATTTTAATAGAAACAAAGAGAACTAATATAGAAACTATTCAGATTACTATTCTTATTCTCCTTCTTTCCGTAATGCTGTTGAGAAGTTGTAAGGATTTTTTTTTACAAGTCTGGTGCTGGAAAATAGAAAAAATTAAAACGGTTTTTGTAAATATTTTTTGAGATTGTCATTACATCATGTTCCCCTTCTCCTTTCTCCCTCAGAAGCCTCCAATGTGTCGAACATTCCTATCTCTGTCTTCTTTAATTTGCGGTGAGGAGTTTGAATACACACACATAAGTTCTTTTTTCTCCCTAAAATACATATAAATACAACCTGCTCAATCCATATAATGCTAAGTGTATGTTTGTTTATGCTTTCCGGTTTGTCCATTTGGAAATGGATAACCAGTTGGTTTGCACTTCGCTCGTAAACCTTTCTAAGAACAATTAGAATAAGCCTAGAACATAACCAACATCTTTCTTTCTTTTAAGAAAATCCATCTTTTGAGGTTGCTTGTCTCCTAATGTTGTGTCATCCTTTTCTTTTTTTAATCCTATTATTTTTTTTATTTTCACCTTATTTTATTTATATACTTTTCCCCTTCTGTCTTTTTACCCTATATATTATGACTTTCAGTTTAGTGTTTTATGGTCTATATTTCTTGTGTCTTCTCTTGGGTTCCTATCCTTCTTGTTTATTTGTTTTGTACAATTCCAATGTGTTAGTTTTTGTTTCATCTTACTATATGTTTATTTAAAAATAAATAAAGAACAATTAAAAGAAAAAAATCCAAAAACTCCCATTACCATTAAGGTGAGCACTTAGCTGGGATATGGGACTGATTTCTTGAGGCAAGAACAGATGAATTGTTTCAGTAAAAGACTTTTTGTTCCCACAAGATGCATTCAGGGTCCAGAGATTTTTGTCTTTCTTGGGCTCCAGTGTAGGAGGTTAACTTATGGTAGTTCAGTAAGTGACAGGCAGTTCTACAACCTAGAACACATGCCACATGGCTTCCCCAGTTCCTTTCAAAGCAGCAAAATCTATGAGCTGCCCTCATGCAATCAAATCAGAGGAAGGCAATCAACCACTCCAGGACATGTTAGATTCTGTCTCCATTAAGGCAACTGAGTAAGAGTTACTACACACTGATGGGCCATTCAAAGAGGTTGACATTTTAAAAGATTACTGTGAATTATTAAAAATACACCTTTTAAGTGTCACATTTTCTACCTATATTTCTAGTTACTTCAAATAAAATCATAAGGGATATCTAGGGCCTTTTTTTCACAATCCAGCCTTTGAGTTAAAAGTTCATATATACCTGTAACATAATCACAAATATATCAATATTTTAGGAATTGAGATTATGTTTCTTCTTTGTTTTTGTTTATAAATTTTAATTGGGCTTGATTAATAATTCCTTTGCTTACGTTGACTGAATGGGGCCAGCTTTGGAGCCTGGCATCTACCAACATTCAATACTATACCCATTTATGATAAAATACATAGTCCACATTGCTTGTCTCCTCTAATCTCTGTTTCTATGCTTAGGGTATACCTGAGACATATATGCATCCATCAGAGTTAGATACCCTGATTGTATTTGAAACTTATGATAAAAATTTACAATATTTCAGCTTCTGGCTTTTTTTTTAGGTTCTGACATTCTTAAAAATATAACATGTATAAATGTTTGGGTAATAAGGTATACGTATGTGTATGTGTGTGTTTATTTTTTATGACAATGTAACTTATTTTCTATATATAGCATATCATATATGTACATATTTAAATGCAAGAACATATGCTTTTATATTTGAATAAAATGATTTAAAATTGTTAAAAGGTTAAGATTACATTTTTCCCATGCTATTTTGTTAAATTGGCATATCAGATTATGTCTCCTTGCCACACCAAATTCATCTGTAAGAGTTATAACCTTGGAGGTAACTGTGTTTGAACATGCTGGTAATCAGGAAAACTAGGGTCATTATTGAAAGAGGTAATTCTTCAGGATCATCTCTAGTGCAAGCATTTAGGAGGGTGACAAGTTCAATGCCAGCATGTGCTACAGAAAAAAAAATTGTATCCTCATACAAACAGATCAGTCAAAAATGGTAGTTAGGTTTGAATGCAAATCAGAGTGAGTTATTATTCAAAAGGACTGACATCCTTAAGGCAGAAGCAAAAGAATGTGAGTGTTGTGAATAGATAGGCTATATGTGAACACAGGGAAAAGATACCCATTGACAAGCCCAGGAGAAAGGCCTCCAGAGGTGTCACAACTGCTTGCACCCTGGTCTTGGATTTATGGGAAATAAAATTTTGTGGTATTTTATTTTTATTTTTTATTTTAATGTATCATATGTAGTACAATAATAGAGTGCCCACTGTGATGAATGATTTGTATAAAATACATACTTGATAAATATTTGAAAATTCAGAATATTATATCAAGGATGATAAATAGCATTCAGCATTACAAGTATGAATATGCAATAGTAGAAGAGGAGCCTGAAATCATGTCTAGATAAAAAAAAAATACTGTGCTATAAAATTCAGTGACCTTGTTTCTAGGTGAAAGTTTAGGTTAGCAGCTTGAATGTGAGTAGGAGTCATCTTTAACTAGGTTTACAGTCAAGTGTGTTTGAGTGGTCTTAAGCCTCACATGAAAAGAATGGGTCCTCAATGATAATAGTGATGCATTTCAGGGGTTTCTGTAAACCGCTCTGCTCCACAGAGGTCTACAAAATAACTTGTATGTAGAGCAATAATAAGTTCAACTTTGCTTGGAATTTAAATAGATCCAGGAGCAACCCATTGGTTATATTACACTTAGTAGCTATAGTCATCATTATCTTGATGATTTTGTTGAAAGTGTTTTTAATGCTGAGAGATTTCACTTGAATTTTCCAACAATTTGAATAATACATTATCATGAAGCTTGAAAGTATGATTTCCATAAAAACACACTTAAAGAAAGATACAGACACCCTGATAAAAATCCTCTGGGATCCTGACTAGTTCTTCATCCCTTGATTCCTGACTCAAAATAGTCACATGTATTCTATGAATCAGACATGGGCATCCTCCTCTCATTTCCATTCTAACTTTCAACTTTCAACTTTCAACTTTCTCTCTCTCTCTCTCTCTCTCTCTCTCTCTCTCTCTCTCTCTCTCTCTCTCTCTCTCCTCATCCCCTTCCCTCTCCCTCTCCTCTCCCACCATTCAACATTCCCATGTTGAAATAACAGAAACAATTCAAATTTAATATATCTAAAGTTGAAATCTTGATTGTTACCCAATTTACTTATTTAATTTCCCCTATCTTAGAAATGATACTTATACCTCCTAGTTGATGAACCCAAAACACAGACTATCTTTAAAGGATCGCCCTCCCTTTTGCAATAATACAGAAGCTTGGATGGAGGAATATTGTGACAAAATATCTGTTATTGACCAGAGCTTGAACTACTCACGAAGATTTGATTATATCTTAATGTAGGAGCTCCCCAACAATTGAATTGAAAAAAAAAAGTGTATTAAAAGAAAGAGGAATTTAAAAAATTATAGAATAAAAGCATACAACCTTATGCTTTTACCTTATGCCTTAACCTTGTCTTAAATGACAAGGACTGTAAACATTAGAAATTGTAAAGTGTATATTAGATAAAATAGAACTTTAGAATGATCTAGAAACTTCAAGTGCTTCGGGTATTTGAAAATACTTAATGGAAATAGAATAGGAACTCATTTTCAATTTGATATCATATTAAAATATTCTATTTTCCTGATAAAATTAGGGGATTTTGAACCTTTGAGATACATTTGCATATGTGTCTTATGATTATTCTTAGTCATTTTGATCTATTGTATTCTTATGCAAGATCAAACTTAGTAAAGCTATGAAACTATACATATTGGAGAACTGGAAGAATCTTATAAGTACTTTAAAAAGTCTAATCCTGGGTCCCTGAGATGATGCGGTAATAAAAGGTATTTGTTGCCAAGCCTGATGACCTGATTTTGATTTCTAAAACCCACGTGATGGCCAGAGAGAGCTGACTCTTGCAAGATGTCTTCTAATTGCCACATGGACACTATTTCCCAGGCATGCTCACATGCACGCGCGCACACACACACACACACACACACACACACACACACACTTAAGGTAAAATGGAAAAATATAAATTGAAAATATGAAAAATGCAAGCCTAACAATTTTGACTTCTATTGTTACAACTATGTAAACTCCTTAAATGTCAGCTACATCAAGGAAGTTGAGCTCATGAATCCCTCAAGGGAATGTTAGATTCAGACTTCTTTGTAAGGCAGACTTCTCTGAAGCAGGCAAAGAACTTCAAAATTTACTACTGTATTAGGAAGGTTTTCCACTTTACAAATACTTCCAGTCTTAAAAGGCATACATTTCAAATGCTAATATCTCTTCTGCACCACGTTATATATAGTTCTACAATATAATGTATTCGGCTCACGACATTACAGTCCTTAAAGGTCAGTGTAGCTGATTAAGCACTAGTTCCTGCATCCCAGCCATCACCCCTCTCGCTTCCCACATCAGACTCGAATGACAGAAGCTTAAGAACATCCAAAGAAACAAAATCTAAGAGAGAAACAGTGACTGTGCGGTGCTTTCCACAAACCACAGCTTTATTATGAGCAGACTGGAAATTACATCCACAATTGTATGGGCAACATCATTCTTGACAAAACATTCAGTATCTGGCCCTGACCTCCAACTAGGCTTTTAATTTTAATATTTACCTGCATCTCTGGAATTCTGTATTTTCCCCTCTGCGAACTAAAACAAACATGAACCAAAAAAGCTTTTCCTCTTGCAGTGAGGGAAGCAGGTAAGTCCAACGGAAAGGGCACTGGTAAAGCTGTAAGGCAGCAAAATGTGCCCTGCACTGGGAGCCACAGCATCTCAACCGGGCTCTAACAAGCCTGCCGTTTCATAGAGGTTTCATCAAGTTATGGGAGCATAACGGAACTCTGATCGTGAAAGTGATTTACACACTGTAAATACAATAGGTCACTGACTCACTAGAAAAGTCACAGTGTGTGCCAGAGTTCTCATTAGAACTGTGCCTCATCGCTTTTAAAGGAATCATTTCTTGCGTTTCCCCTTAAAGCTAAGTACCTGACATGAGCATGGTATACGGGGAAAATACTTAAATATCAATATTAAAAATAATGTTATAGATCTAGATGCTCATTCATAATATAATTTACATCAATAAAATTTATAATGTGTAAATACATATATATATCAAATATACACTTATTCACATTTGATACTATTACTAGTAAGTAGTCTATCATCACTGGTCTACTAATCAATTCCTGTAACTGTAATCTTTTCTCAATTATAGAACATAAACTTATGTATGATAAGCCTAAAGTATGACAGCATAAAATTTCTGGTGATAATTAGCTCCTGCTTCATGGCAAATAGCAATATTTTACATTGAATATGAAAGAAAATTATTAAAACTATTTTATAGTCCATTTTACCTAAATTTTATTCTATTTAAATTCAAAATAATCATGATACGTTAAAATATGAATTCCAACAGAATAAGATTTTCCTTGTGAAGAAAAATTGTCCTGTAATGTGAACAGACAGGCCTTCCCATATGCCAATGCATGGAGGTGATGCCTAACCCAGGCCCTCTGACCAGGCACTAACACACAGACACTCACACATAAGCCTTGCCTGTTAAAGGAAATCATACACTGACACACTCACACGCACTTTTACACAGGCGCGGCTTCACACACACACACACACACACACACACACACACACACACACACACACTCAGACATAGGCCCTCGTACATAGACCCTCACACACAGGCACTCACATACAGGTCTTCACACACAGGTATTCACACTTAAGCACCATCTCACACAAGTGTTCACCTGAAGGTAGTCATGCATAAGCACCACCTCGTACAGGCAACCATACTGTGTCCCAGAGGCACCCACACAGACACTGACTCACAGTTCCTCACAGGAAGGCGTTCATACGTAAGCATTCACACACAGCACACTACCTTACAGAAGTAGATATGTGTGGTATTGTGTTCCCCCAAATATTGTGTACCTTAATAAACTTATCTGGGGTCAGAGACAGAACAGCCACAATATGAAACAGAGGTTAGGCAGTGGTAGCATACGCCTTTAATCCTAGCATTCCAGAGACAGAAATCCCTCTGGATCTCTGTGAGTTCAAGGCCACATGGGAAACAGCCAGGCGTGGTAACCCACGCCTTTAATCCCAGAAAGCCTGCCTTCAATCCCAGGGAGTGGTGGTAGAAAGCAGAAAGGTATATAAGGCGTGAGGACCAGAAACTAGAGGCATTTGCCCTGGAGAAGCATCTGGCCTGGAGAAGCATGTGGCTGGTTAAGCATTCAGGCTTCTAGCAGCAGTTCAGCTGAGAGTCATTCGGATATGAGGACATAGAGGCCTCCAGTCTGAGGAAACAAGACCAGCTGAGGATCCAGTGAAGTGAGATAGCTGTGGCTTATTCTGTCTCTCTGACCTTCCAGTGTTCACCCCAATAACTGGCTCAGGTTTGATTTTATTAATAAGAACTTTTAAGATTCATGCTACAGATATGAATATTTGTACTCTCACCAACACCCATTATAATTGTATAGCATATTCTATACATCTCCCTTTTTGAATGAAATAAGTTTTCTGACTTTTACTGGAATAACTAATTTCTCAACTAAAAGATATTTCAATGATGCTAACATATGCCATGGTAGATTTTTCTACATGTGCCAAATACTGTGAAACTTAAAATATTTGTATGGCCTTGGCATTAGTGATTTCAACATGCCAATATTTTAGAATAGATACCACTCTGTTTGATTTAAGCACATAGTAGCCCATGAGGAATTATTACTGATTCAGAGGATTAAGCATAAATTTTGTTTTATCACACAAAATATTTTATTAAGAAAGGATACTAGAAACAATACTTAGAAATGTAAACATTATTTACATAATACTTTCATAACAAACTCCTTTTGAGAAATGACAATATTAAAATTTCAAAAGTTCCATCACAGCAAGTGGTCAGTGAGGCATGAAGATAAATCAAATCCTATTTTTTTGCCATGCTGTGAAAAGACTGCTGGCTTTTAATCATCCTGATGTGCCATATGTAAATTCCATCAAAAAAGAAGTTTGGTAAATGTTATATTACAAACCGCAGGGAGTGAGGATATTTATAAACATCAATTAAAAGATAGACTGTAGTCAAAACTCATTAATAATATTTGACTAATCTGGTTATAATTATCTCTCATATTTACTAAATAACTTCCTTGGTTTTATATGACGTATCCCAATGACCAGATGTCTGTTTCTGTCTTGGAGTTTATGCAAGGTCACCGAACAGCTTCCCAGTGGCAATACTACCAAGGCTCCTCATTAAGTAGTGCAGTGAGAATGACGTGGCAGTTAGAGCCACCTCTGAGCAAGCTGTGCAAAATGCAGAGAGACAAGCACCCAGAAAAATAATACTCCTATATTGAAAATGTACCAGCTATAATTACCCCAAACCTGATGTTTAACATAACTATAAGTTAAGATTAAAAGAATACTTCATTGTTAAAGAATTATCAAAGCAAATAAAATTTATATGAAGTTTTTTATGTTCCTTTCCTGGTGAATTTCAGTTGTGTGTTACCATTTATCCCACATCAATCTTTTTTACTAATCTTTTCAACTCTCATGAGCTTTTATCATTTGTCTTTAAAATAGTGTTTCATTGCAAACATTTAATGTCTTAAAGGCAAAACATAACTATTTCCTTTTTTTGTGTTTCTTTTTCCTCTAAATAGGCTTGTACTTCCCAGAGGCTGGAGATTCTCTTGCCATGCTTATCTTTCTCATATGTCACTTTTTCTCAAGGTCTTGCTGGGACAGACAAAGTTTCCACATGTTACTCTCTGTAATATGGCAGCCTGCTGAGACTATTGGAACACAGGAGGACACTATCTACAATATCCATACAACCAGCATTGGTGTATGACAGGCACCTGGTCTATGGGCTTTTTCTTTTCCAGGGTTGATTTTTTTGTTTTCCAACTAACCATGCTAATTTCCCTTCTGTGCCTTCAGGAATAAATTCTCGCTTTCAGTTTCATGCTGTACACTTCCCTTCCCCTAAAGCTCAGAGTCAGTGGACAGAAGGGACGGAAGCTGTTTTGAAAAGAGGAAATATGGCATCCTACCAGGGAGACAGACAACACCAAATATCACAGGGCTAGACAGCATAATTATCCTTATCATTCCCCACGACCAGAGGCAATGACAAGAGGAAACAAACCCCTTCAAAGGGGATGGCATCATGTTAGATACAAGGAGTTACAACAAATGATACTTGTGAGGCTATGATTTATTTATGGTGACCCTCAGCATTTCAAGAAGAAATTGCCTCATTCTAAAAAAGCTACGGCAAAGCACATAGAAAAGTGAAATCAACGTTCCCAGGTGCTTAATTTAGATGAGCAGTGTTTTAGAGCTCATGAATGGATTGGTGGCAGAGAACTACCTCTCTGTCTCTGAATGTTCAGTATCCTTATATGCATGAAATGAATGCTGTCATATCTGTCATCAGATTAGGAGAAATTTAATGATTCAGGTCTTTGTAATGTTGGTTGTTTTGTTATAGCTGGAATGTAGATTGAGTGGCAGGTGACATTTCAGGAGATTAAATTAAGGTAAGAAATTAATCAAATTAACATATTGCTTTTCTAAAGTATAATGATCATTTGCATATAAAGTACAAACGAGTCTATAAATAAAAAATGAACTTTAGTGAGGAACACAATGAGCAGCACCAGTTATATATTATTACAAACAGGCATAAAAAAAGATCGTCAATATTCTCAACTCCAAGATGATTTATGATAAACCTTTGGCTGGAAGGTCAGGCTCAGAGACTGTAATATTCAGCATCCTACACAGAGAGTGCATATGACTTCAATTTGACCTAGACAACAAAGTAGCCACCCATGACAAAAGTTTTTCTACCTGGATCTGAAAAGGGCCCTTGAGGCCATCACAATGTAAGGAAAGCCCAAGACTAAAGACAGGGACCCTGAAACAAATTTATCCAAAGCATAGATTGCTGAAAAATAAAGGAATGAGAACCAGTGGTCGAAAAGAACTCACCATAAGTTGTTATATGGAGAATAATTTAGATTTGGGGTATAAGAGATATCTATCTATCTATCTATCTATCTATCTATCTATCATCTATCTATCATCTCTCTATACATAATCTGTCTTTCTATAATTGATCTGTCTATCATTATCTATATACCATTTATTATCTATATATAATCTATCTCCTTTGTTATCTAACTCTCATCTGTCTACCATTTATCTATATTCTAAGTATTTTTGATATCTTATAAAGATACTGTTATATTTTAATGTAAGTACTGAAATGTGCCATTATAGAGTGAGCAGTCACAGAGAATACTTCGAAAAAGAGCATGGCTGCTTTCCCATAAATCATTTATCACAATGGCAGTCAGTGGGAGAGATTTGAGCCAAAAGATATACTTTCTCAACATTTATTCAACAGTAATATTGTCCTATATTGTGTTTGATAACAAAAATACTCTTTCTATGTACTTGTGGCCGCTAAGGATTTAAACAGGGCAATTTTGTTGAGGAAATGTGTGTGAAATATATTTTATTGAACTAAGTTAAATTTAAATTTATCAACTTATGCAATAGCTACCCGATTGGACAGTGAAAGTAAAGATAGTACTATATGACAGCAGGTATCAAATGACCAGAGTTATGGAGAACATTGATATCCCAAAAACAGATTGCATTTAAGGAATCAGGCATCACAGATTTCAACAAATACTGTTAAGCAGAATAAATTCGGCATTTTCCTAAGTGGATAGAGAACTTTTTCGTTCAGAAGACAAAAAGGGAAATATCAACATATGGTGCACATCTGAGTAAATATGGAGATTTCAGATTTGCTGGGGTTGAACAGCAATATGTCATTCTGTATCTTAGCTTCTTTGACAGTGGCATTTCTGAAATGATAGGCTTAGAATATTTTATAATAGTAACAAGATATTTGGACAGATATTCCCAGCCTTTCTTTAGAAAGATTTCTTAGTGAATTTGAATGTAAGGATGTATTCTAAATTAAATACAAAGCATTGACCAGGATTTAGGCTCACTTCAGGCATCCAGATGGCCTCTGCTGTACATGGCTCTTCATCTGGCTAAAGATCAAGCTCTCCTTCTGCTTCCTGTACTATAGCTAAGCTGGCCCTTGATTACAGCTAATGACCCTCCGCTGTAATGATTCCTCACTGCACAACTCTTCGTCTCCCTGTTGCCTCGACACACAGGGCTTTATGTGAAGAAACACACTTACAAGAATGCCGTAAAAATATTCTTGATTTTTTTTTTTCCTCAGAGAAATGGTAAGATGTTTTGCCTAATGCCACTGTTCTGAATAAAGTTTGTACAAGCCAAATTTTCTGGACAATATCTTAGGAAATATATATTCTGCTGAAGTCAGACTTTACTTGCAAGAAATGTTTTTAAAATTAGTTTTCATTTAGGTGTCAAAGGTAGGCTTTATAACTCGATGTTTGTATATATATAATATATACAGTATTATATATAATATATGAAATAATATATTATATATATTAATGTAAGCCATTTACCAGGCTTATCTGCTGTGCTCTAGTGTCTGCATCCAAAAAGCCCACCTCCATTCTATGTCTGATGCTATAGAGTAGGAAGTGTTTTCGGTTTGCTTTTATTAAAAAAAAAAAAACTGCATAGAACAAGCTTCATGGGTGAGTCACTCAGATTGGCCATCAGGAAGAAGGCTAGACTGTGAGACTATATGCACAGTCAAGTTGAATCTCTCCTGCTACTGACCACAAAATATTTTTGTTTGTTTCTTTGTTTTATTTTTTTTTTAATTTTTGTTGTTTTCTAACTAACTGCGTTGTCTTTACAGAAATAAAGATTCATAGATGTAGAAGGCTATGGTGGAATGGGGATGACCAGAAGCTGTTCAAAACTAGAGATTTGCTCTACCAGGGCACACAAGTTTTTTTAATGGCAATAATCTGTGAAATTAACTTAATTTGAAGAAAAAATCAAAAGATTTTTTTTTTGCTTTGAGGATGGGAATGCTATATATGTGCCTATGAATATACTCCTTTTTTTTCTGTCATAAACTTCAATCCAACACTTAGCAAGTAAATCTGAGAAAAAAACTTCCTTCTGTTTTTTTTTTCAGTTTTAACATCAAAATATTCTCTGCATCCCTGCCTGTACCCTACTTATTTTTTATTCTTGTCATTTATAAAATATTAAAGAATAATCATGCACCACTTAAAAAATTATGATAATTACAAGAAATAGATGACTGATTTATGTGAGACTCACTGTATTGTTTCATTCACATATGTTTTTCAGATATCCACTATATCATATTTTCTCTTTATAAGTCAGGCATACACATTTAGATTTGTTAGGGTCATGGTATCAGAGGAAGAGGAGATATTATCAAAGAAATCCTTATACTTGTATATAACTTGAATAACCATGTGACAGGAGGAGACCAGTAAAGCAGACTGGGAAATCCAATTACAAAACTACACTGTAAGTAAACAACAATAATAACAAAAACAAACAAACAAAAAATCAAAACAAAGTAAAACAAATAAAATTTGTATGTCAAAAAGTACTAAGAAAGAAAAAACACACAGACACACACATACAAAAATATCTTCGAGTTCTTATTGTGTTGTCCTGGGGTTGAGACCCATCCTGCAGTGTCGTTGATATACCCAGTGATACTCCACTGCAAAAACCTGATACTCTTTGCTAGAAAGTATCCATTGCAAATAGCTACTTGGGTAAGGGTGATACCCCATACTCACTTCCACTTCTCACTGCCGGATTAAGTCTAATTTGAACCTGGCCTGGTCTTGTATACACTGTCACATTCTCTGTGAGGGAGATGGGAATGAATATAATCAAAATATAGTGGAAGAATAAAAAATTTAAATAATTTTAAGTGCACAGTAGGAAGAGTGGTAAGCATATTCTCACAACTGTTAAAAGAGTTACTTAAAATAAAAGAATCCCCCTGTGTAAAATTGCAAAGCTAATATGCACTAATTTACAACCTCTTAATCTCTTTGGTTTATGCCTACAGAGCTGCTGCTCTTCCAGTGGTAAATCTTCCTAAGACTGCAACAAAGCTACTATCAACAAATAGTTCCTCAGAGTTCAGGCTGCCAAAAAAATAGTAAACTGCTGAAAAGAGGAACAACCACCATAACCCCAAGAAGCCTAATTATGCCTTCCTGGGGCATCATCAGAACTGAGGGAAAACATTTATAATCATTCTACAATTTACCAAAATGAGAAAATTAACAACATATCTAGTCAGGAGCTTGCTGGGGATCAAGGGCAACAGAAATGAATCAAAACAGTGATTAGTCAGAAGAAACTGGAAGATCTGCTCTGCGAGGCTATTATGATTTTGGCAGAAAGAAGACCAGACAGTACCTTTCTCATGGAAAAAAAAAAACTGGTACCAAAGCATGAATGAAAAGCAATAATGACAGTATGTCCTGTTATAGTATGTGTAGAAGTAGTCTCACAACTTGAAGGCTTAATCTTCAGCTACCGGCATTACTCTACTAAGAAGTGATTGGACTATGAAGCTGCCGCAATTCACAGATATATGAATCCATTACCAAATTCAAGCTTGAAAAGAGATGAGAGAGCCTAGAGAGCAGGAAGGAAGAGTATTTAATTCATGGCAATGCGTGGTCACTGAAAAGCCTGCAAGACTTGTGGGAGCTCCCAGAAGTTTCCTTAGAAGATCTGAGCTTGCCTGACACAGTAGAGCTGAATAAGGGGATGATTTGACCACGGACAAGGTTTCCAGGGGGTTGGAAGGGTCTTCACTTGGCTGTGTCTGGTTGGAGGTATTTTGCCCCGCCCCTTGGCATTCTTTTAAAAGCCCTTTGGCAGATACAGTCGGGCCTGATGGATAAGGATCGAGGCCCTCCCAAGGCTGTTCTATGTTTCTGTCTGTCTCTCTCTAGCTATATTTCTAATATTTCTGCTGCTCTTGCTCGAGAGTACCGTGGGGAAAAGTAGGGGTGGGATGGCCCCCTACAAAGACCAAAGAAAGTAGGTCGCTGGTAGAGCATTTCTGAAGGATATATCTTACTTCTGGTCCTTTTCATTTTTCTATTATATTATAAAATAAGCTTTCTTCTATCTCAAGACCTATGTCATGCTATTTTGACTCACCTCAGTCTCAGCAGCAAGAGTAACTGGTGACCATGGTATAAAACATATGAAATTGTGAATGGGAAGAATTTTCACCATTTTAGATTGTTTCAAGGATTTTGTAACAGTAATGGACACACACACACACACACACACACACACACACACACACACCTG
>CABHPR010000049.1:1805-20187 GCA_902168415.1 Peromyscus melanophrys
TTTCTGGTGATGCTGGACAAGGTCAGCTGGGCATTGGTCCTCACCTTAGGCACTGCCCTGGTTTAGTTACTATTACTGTGATAAGCAGAATGATCAAAAGTATACTTAGGGAGCAAAGGGTCTATTTGGGTCATAGTCCATCATCAGGGCAAATCAAGGCGGGAACCTGGAGGCAGGTGGTTGTTCGCCATTCCAATGTGAGTACTGTAAACCAAACTCAGGTCCTCTGCTAGAGCAGCAAGCCCTAACTGTGAAGCGAATATTCCAGCCTTTTTTTTTTTGAGATATACTGTATAGCCCAGGATGGCCTTGTACCTCCCCCTGCCCCAGCCTTCAAACAAGAGATTTACAGGAATGCCACCCCACACCCAGCTCCCACTATGCCAAATGGAGCAACTGACCCACACTGCTTAGATCTGGATGCTATCTCTAGGACAGGTCTTCATAATTGCCACCTCTCAGCTGCATTCTGGGTGGTATTTCAAACCCCACTCTGTACGGTGGCTGTGTGGCCTAGGCCAGTTGTAGTTCTCCAAGCCAAGCTTTGAGAGTTCAGGTCCAGAGGTGAGCAGCGTTCCCTGTGGAAACAGCTTAACAACTTTGTTGTTGACTGATTGTATGACCATCATAGGCACCAGCCCCTGCAGCCTCCCCCCACTCCTCTTAAAACCCACCCCTATTCCTCAGCCTCCACACCAGCACTCTACTTTCTGCCACTTGCCCCTTGACCTCTGCCCACACTGGTTTCCATGGTTCCATGAGCAACCACAACCACCATCACACTGACTCACAGGAGCTAACCCTGAGAAACACTACGGATATCACCCCACTGGCACCTTGAGCTGTTCCCCTCCTTAATTAACATGGTGTGATTGAGCCTCTCAGGACCTCCAAAATCTCACCTCCATTTCACCTAGTCTCACTCACTTTCCCCAAGTATCAGCTGGGAAGTTTACAGTCAGCTAATGGCATCCAGAGGAGGAAGTAGTGGCCTCCAGGCCCTTGAAACTCACCATTGTCCTCCCCACTGAGAGTGACATTCTTTGGCATCTATGAGAGAAATTCACAGACACCAAAGTCTTGGGTGGTAAAGTTCCCTCTAGACCTTGGCCCAGGATCTGTAGGCAACCTGCCCACACCTTCCCAGTGACCTTGACCCATCTCTACAGCCAGGATGTCTGACCCAGCAAAAGTGCTATGTGCACAGCTACACACTGAAAGGACACCAGCCCATTTGAGCACGTGGCTCTGGCCGGCCTTGTCTTTCTCCTGATTCCCTCTGTTGGTAGCCTTGTCCTTCTCAGATACCCTCTGTCTTACTAAAAATCATTAGATTATATTCCTGAAGCTAGCCCCCAATGTCCATTCCCATATTTGGCCATTTCCTCTGCCCTAGGCTGACTATCAAGTTCTAGTTATCAAAGTATTGAAATCCAGCAGTCAAAAGTCCCCTTTGGCTCACCTAATTAACACTCCCAATTAATATTAAATACCTCTTCCCAAGGCAAGATTTCTCATTTTACCTTTATAAACCACCATTTTCCTATGGGCCACGTCTATCTCCCCTGTATCCAGAGGCATTACTTTGTCCCTCTGTGACAAATATCATTGTCCCCTTCTCTCTTGTCTTCTATCTCCTGTGTTTTTTTTCCTTATCCCCTGCCCTTTGTCCCTCTAGGGCAAAGAATTCTCCTTGTGCTGACAACTTGGTCTTGGGGATCCTGGGTAGACACATTTTCTTTGCTACACTGTGTTTTTTTTTTTTTTTTAGACAAGGTCTCCCCATGTATCGCTGGCTGTACTAAAACTCATTATGTAGACAACCAGGATGGCTCAAAATTCATAGAGATCCACCTGCCCCTGCCTCTGGAGCACTGGGATTAAAGGAGTGTGCCCTCAAGCCTGGCCTAATATGCTGTATATGTTAGGAAATTGTAACAAGAAAGACTGCATGTTTGATTCAAATACAATTTATTTTTCAATTTTTGGGATTAATTATGAGGCCTTGCAACTTGCTAGGCAAGCCTACCTGAGCTATACCCCAGCCCCTCACTTTAGTCAGAGCCTTGACCTCTGAGCCATGCACCATTACTCTTTTTATATATGCATTTATTCAGTGGGTGTACAAGAGTGAGAGAGACAGACAGACAGACAGACAGACAGACAGAGACAGAGAGACAGAGAGACAGCACACCAGCCCAAGTGTGAAGGTTTGGAAACAACTTGCAGGAGTCAGTTCTCTCCTTCCACCATGTGCATGTGGGTTCCAAGGATGAAACTCATCAGGTATGGCAGCCAACACTACTACCCACTGAGCAGACTTGCTGGCCCTGTACAACATGGTGTCTTCAGAATTTCTTTGATGACAACTTGACACTTTACTCTGTGTGAATCCCAGGGATGTTCAGTTCACATCCTCCTGGCCTCTCCACACAAGGGCCCCTCCTGCCACATGTGTGGACCATGACATTGCCTTTGGTTTGTGTCCCTGTGGCCTCTGCACCCCTCATTGACACTTCAGGGCTGCACACAGCTGTCCGGTGTAAGGAACATGTAAGGCCTAGGGTGAACAACCCTGGTCAGGTGTGATAAGCAATAGAGTGATGTAAGTCAACCACAAATGGAGCAGTGATAAGCTATAAGCTGTGTGTGGAAGTAGGGATAAGACTAGAAACCTAGCCAGGAAAGAATATAAAAGATGAAGCCTCAGACCGGACCAACAGAGCTTGTCAGGCCCTCGCGCGAGACGACTCTCCTCTGCCAGAGATGTGAGATCCTGTCCCCAGTGCAGACATGGCTGACCTGAGGAAGGCTGACCCAAAATCCAGAGGAACAGACGTGGCGAGTCCGGACCTGTACACCAAGAGAGGTACTCCTGCTTCCATTTGGAAGATGGGATGAATATTGCTTGTAATCTTACTGCGTGAATAAATGAGTGTTATACCAAGTCTGAATTAAGAGTGATTATTCCTCCCCCGTAACTGGGGTATGTTCTCGCTACATCCTGTCAACCAGAGGCAGGATTCCCCAGAGAGCTTGAAGCCACAGGACCTTGTTGATGTGGGCTTTTAGTTGAGCTTTATATCTTCAGAGTGATTTTGTAAAGACAATAAAGGTGGAAACTTGGGATTGTCACTACATTGGCTACACTAAGCAAGCAAGCACCCCTCTGGGGGATCTGGGAGGTGATGGACAGGAACCAATGACCTTTTTTGTTTTCTGTTTCCTCAAACATCTGCCTTTTGTAAACAATCAGGAGGCTGTTAGGCTGTTATGTCTGAGGCCACAGGGGAGGTAATTGTAGGGAGAAGGACTGGCAGTCACTGGCTACTTCAATCTCAATGCTCAGAGGCTCCCAAGTGGAAAGTGTGGAAAAAGAAAGTGCAAAAATTATTCATAATACTGCCTCACCCAAACTTCCTTCAGTCTACATGAACAAGGCTCAGAGGAAAAATAAATGGACTAGAAAGGCAGACGGAAAATGTTCACAATATGGCAAGACAAGCTGCCTGGAGACACTCAGGGGTCAGGCCTGAATTGTGTTTAGTCATATCCTGGGAGGGGGCTGTAGTCCCTGAGGGCATCTGGACTGAAGTACCACTGGCTGCAGGTGGGGTTGTTGAGGCCTCTTCCCAGACTTCCTGGTTTATCAAAGCTGCTTCTTTACTCAGGGTTAGGGTTAGGATTAGGGAGGAAAGTTCCAGCACCTATCTGATATCTGTGGACAGATGAGAAGGGGCAAAAATTTGGCCTGTGGGAGACCTAAAAAACAAAAAATTTTATTGTTTTTTATTTTTTTATTTTATTTATATTTTTATTTTATATATATATATATACATTTTGGTTTTTCGAGACAGGGTTTCTCTGTGTAGCTTTGCGCCTTTCCTGGAGCACACTTGGTAGCCCAGGCTGGCCTCGAACTCACAGAGATCCGCCTGCCTCTGCCTCCCAAGTGCTAGGATTAAAGGCGTGCGCCACCAACGCCCAGCATTTATTTATATTTTTATTTTATTTATTGACCTGTGGAAGTCAAAGGACAACTTAACAGGGTTGGTTCTCTCCTTACATGTAGGTCCTGTGGACTGAACTCAGGTCATTAGGTCATTAGGCTATACCTTCTGAGGGATCTCATTATCCTAATGGTGTCTCAAAGGTCAGGCAAAACTGTAGGTGCTGGGACAGTACAGAGGTGGTGTTTTGATGCATGGGTATGTGGGTAGAAAGAAGACTCAGAGGCACCTTAAGAATGAATTTAGCACTTGGCAGCTGCAGGGGGTTCAGCATTGAAGGACTGAAGCATCTTCCCTTCCCCTAGGGCATTGTTATTTCTCTCTAATTACAGTTTAGCCAGTTAATTTCCACACCTTCAAAGCAACCTGAAAGGAGCTCCCAGCCATAAAATGCCAAGTGCAATTTACTTGATTTCTCAGGTACCACGGTTTCCCTGGTTTCCTGAACCAAGTTTTGCCTAGGCCTTTGATCCTTTGGAGACTCTCTGATCCTTGACTCTCAGACAAGATTCACATAGGGGGACAAGAGAAACAAAAGTGTGGTTAACAAAGGAAGGATTAGGGCTAGGTGCTACTCTCTGGAACCAGGCCAGGAGCTTAACAGGAATCCAGCCACAGTGGTGGATCCTCTGGAGCCAGAATTGCAGCAGTTATGCTGCCAGATGTTTGTACTGGGAACAGAACTCAGGTCCTAGGTAAGAGCAGCATGTGCTTTTCACTGTTGAGCCATCTGGCTAGCCCCAATAAATCTCCTTGTAGAAGAATAAATTACTGCCAAGCATTGTGGCATGCACCTTTAGTCTAGCACTCAGGAGGCAGAGGCAGGGGAATCTCTGAGTTGGAGGCCAGCTTGCCAGGTCTACAAAGCAAGTTCTGGGACAGCTGGGTTGTTACACAGAGAAACCAAGAAACTTCATTTTCTACAAAGTCGGGTGGAATGATGACAGCGGCCCCTCCAGACTCCTGGAGCTATGAAGTTAGTAGCTCCTGTGCTCAAGGCCCAACCCAGCCTCAGGAGTTCAGGACTGTCCTCAGCTACACAGAAACTTCATGGCTAGTCTGGGATACATGAGACCCTGTGTCTAATAAATGAGGGATGGTTTGGTTGGCTAGCTGGCTGAGTCCATAAAGGTGCTTGCCTGGCAAGCCCGATGATTTGCTGGATTCCTGGAACTTGCAGGAAGATGGAAAGAAAGAATGGACTCTACAGAGCTGTCCTCTGATGCCACATGTGCTGAGATGCCAGGAACAACTACCAACAATGACAAAATGAAATAAAAAATAGTTCCTTAACTTGAATGCTGCTACCTCTGGGCTAGCCAGGTCCTGGCCAGGGCATTCTGTGCACCAAGGGCCCAACCAGAAACTGTGGCTCCATCCACTAAAGGCCATGTTGGGTCTGGGGTTGCACAATGGGGGACAGATCACCAAAGTCTATTAAACCAGAAGCAGACTTTATTTCAAAAACCAAAGAGAAGCAACTGGCTTCTTATGGCATACTCAGGTCATGCTTGTTTACTGCAACTATTACTTTGGGCTTAAGGAGACACCAAATGTGGTGATATATTGTGTATCCAAATAAAGTTTGCCTGAAGATCAGAGGACAAAATAAGCCATTACATTAAACATAGATGTCAGACAGTGGTGGCACACACCTTTAATCCTAGCACTTGTGAGACAGAGATCGGTCTGGATCTTTGTGAGTTCAAAGCCACTCTGGACTACCTAAGATTGAGTCATAAAGATTGAGAAACAGAGCCAGGCAGTGGTGGCACACACCTTTAATCCCAGTACTGAGAAGCACACAATCTTTTAATCCCAGGAAGTGATGGCAGGACAGAGAAAGGTATATAGAACATAAAGAGACAGGAATTAATCCTTTTTGGCTGAGGAAGCTCATTCAATTAGAGGCCTATCGGCTCATGCTTTTTGGCTGAAGACTTGGAGGCTTTCAGTCAGAGGATTCCTGGAGTTGTCGAGGGCAGTGGCTTGTTCCTTTGCCTCTCTGATCTTTCAGCATTCACCCTGATACCTGGCTCCTGTTTTTTATTATAAGACCATTTAGATTCCGAGTTACAACCAAATTTCTACACTGCTGTAAGTCTTCAAACCTTACAAACAGTAACAGCATCACCACAAGCAACAGTGGGTGCCAGGCTGCCAAGTACCACAGATAAAGCAAGAAGGAGCACAGTGGGGGTGGTGTAGTGGTTCACACCCTTCTCATTCACCACTACGGACCCTCTGTAGGAAATCAGGAGGCAGCAGGATGGAACAGGAAAACTAAAACACTCTCCTTGCACAAAACACCCAAGCATATTCAGACTAGAGTGAAGAAGATTGCCAAGTATGCGGGTCAGCCTGTGTATCCACATAAAATGGATTTCTTGGCTGAAATCAGAGCCAGCGAACTGCAGACTCCAAGCCTGTATAGGTGGTACCAGCCAGGCCCTCAAGGGCATGCAGAGAATCAGCTGTGAAGAACAGAGTGCAAGCTCTACTTCTTGCCTGTCTGGCAGCTGGTTTATGTCTGCCCTGGCCATGCTCACACTAGGACTCACGCTGCACTGCCACAGCCTTGGCTCTGGAACTTGGTGCCACCTTGCTCCAAAACTGATTGTGCCTGTGCCCTCCCCTCCAAGCTAATGGCTATTCTGCCTAGGAAATACATGAGTTTTTCCCACATGTAAGCATGCACACCCACAAGGAGATCTGGCTCCCGGTCCTGGTGGAACTCTAATATCAGAGCTGTAGGATTTAGGGTCAGTCCAACTACAGGAACCCTTCATGAAAGTAACTGCACTGTGTGACCAAGGAGTTGAAGAGCTGGCTTGGTGGATAAGAGCACTTGCTGCTCTTATAAAGGACCTGGGTTCAACTCCCAGCACTCACATGGTAACTGCAGCTCCAGGGGATGCAATGCACCAAAGGCAGCAAGAGTGCACATGATGCACAGACATACATGCAGGTGAAACATTCATGTACAGAAAAAAAAGCAAAGAAAGAAAAAAAAGAGGAAAATGTCACCATGAGGCTGTCTCAACAAAGTGAAGGGTTGGCTGGAAGAGAGCTTGCCTTGCATGTGTGAGTCCTATAATTCAATTTTAGCACAAAAAGCTAAAGACAAAAGTTAGGTCAGTAAGATGGCTCAGTGGGTAAAGGTGCTTGCCACCAAGCCTGACAACCTGAGTTTTATCTGCAGGGCCCATGTGGTGGAGGGTGAGAACGAATTCCCACAAGTTGCCCTCTGGCAGCTATATGGACATGTGGCCTGAACCCTGCCCCTAATGAAATAAAAATGTAAAAAGTCTTTTAAAAAAGTGACCACAAAACTCATTATTTGCACAATCAATGCTTATTAAAATGTTTCAGCCAGGTGATGGTGGAACATGTCTTACATCCCAGTGCTCAGGAGGCAGAGGCAAGCAGATCTCTGAGTTTGAGGCCAGCCTGGTCTACAGAGCAAGTTCAGGACAGTCAGTGCTACACAGAGAAGACTTATCTAAAAAAAATAGAGCAAAAATTAAATAACAAATAAAATAAATTTTTCAGAAGCACATCCTTCACAATTTCAGAGTAAAAATGCCATGTTTTGAAACCAGATAGCACTCCCAAATGTCATATATGAAACTGTGTGGGGAAACCCGAGAGGAGCCATATGGTAAAGCAGGACATGATGTTCAGGGTCTTGATGACCCTCAACACCAGCACACCCTTGACACTGATTCAGGATTCCTCAAAGTCAAACCCTAGGCAGTGGCTAGCACACACCTTTAGAGGCAGAGACAGATGGATCTCTAAACTTGAGGCCAGCCTGGTCTACACAGCAAGTTCCCTCATACCCAGGGCTGCACAGAAACCCTGTCTCAAAAACAAAACCAAACAAAAACTTGTGTCTGAAGAGCACTAGCTGCTCTTCCAGGGGATCTGAGTTTCTTTCCCAACACCCACATGGAAGGCTCAAGAGGTTTCCCAGGGGAACTTGGGTATGTAGCCCTGTCCTACTGGTGCCCATCCACAGTGGAGGCTGCAGCTTCCCAAGAGGAATGCGGGTCTGACCTCCAGACCTACACCTTCAAGTGGCCTGTCCCGGCCTCCACTCAAAGGCGAGTTTCTCAGGGTCCGGCTAGCCAAGAGAAAGGAAGTACCACCTAGAGTAGAAACCGGAGGAGGGTGTTCTTTGTTTGCAGCTCACAAAGGAAAGCTCAGAGCTCCTGGCAAGGGGTGGTGTGAGTGGGTGTGGCTTCATAAATCTCTCAAACCTGGGCGGGCTTCTAATCTCTCTCAGAGCAAGCTAAATGTTTGAGTCGCAAGCTGGGAAGGGAGGTATGGTTACCACAGCGCCCCTCATCTCCCAGCTCTATGGATTTCACAGAAGGGAATGTACTCCCTTTCAGGGGGCATCCACACAGGGCCCTCAGATGGGGCGATCCCTTAGAGTGACCCACCTCTCTGGAGCTCTAGCATCCTGCCCATCAGCCCCTTAAAAAGCTAAGACCTCCAGTAGACCTAGGCTTGGCCACAGGCTCCTTCACAGGAAACCCAGAACACAGCATGGAAGCAATCCATTTCTTTCCTTTTGGACACCAGAGCCACTTACCCAGTCCTGGGAGTTTTGGGGTGTCACCTCTCCTCGTTTCCCTATTGTCAGGGTAGGGAGAACAGCCTTACACGCCTCACCAGATTTAATTGCACTTTCAGGGTTACTTAATGGGAAAAGATTTCCAGCTAAGATAGGAGCTTTCATTTCATGGCTCCTTCCATGTGCCTCACTCCAGACCTGTCAGCAGCACTTCTCATGCCTTGTCCCTAATTCCAAGGAAATAAGTTCTCGTGCACCACAAGCTTTTCTCTTCCCAGTTCCCTGTTCTAACTCACTGCTCAGATAATGGTACAAGACCACCACAGAACTGGAATCCAGAGATCATCAAGTAAGAAACTGTAACAGCTAAAAGATATTTACATCCCCACACCCAAAAGTGTCTGGGCTCTGCAAAAACAGACTAATATAACCATCTATTACTGTTAAATGCTTTCAACAATTGGTCACCTGTCTCCTGGATGCTAAACTAGTAAAGGAAACAGGTGCCTTAAAATAATCTGTGTCTGATAAAGCTTAACATATTCCAATCTCTCTGTCTCCCCCATTAACACTAACCAATATAAGCAGAGTACTAAACACCACAAATGGTCACTAATCTTCTCATGACTGCTTCTTAACATGTTCAAATTTTTTTCCAAGCTCCAGAAACCAGCTTAAATCCATCTGGACAGGTCAGATCTACTTCAGGCCTTTCCTGTCTCACCAGCATGCTGTCAGATACAAAAGCAGCCAGAGTGCCAAGCCAAGAGTGATGGATGGCTTCAGGACAGCAGGACAGCCCATCATCGCAGAACACCTGTCTACCTTGGAAGGCCCCTTCCTTACCCCCTGCCAAGAGCCAACCGACACCTACCAAGTCAGCTGGAAGCAGTTTTCTGGGAGAAATGACACCTCTATTCATATTCACTCACTTTTTTATAATAAGCAAAAAGTCTGGAATGTTGGGATTATGTACATGTGCAGCTTGGGGTCCTGTGTCTAACGTCTTACATCATCTGTGAGCATGGGTGACTGCGTACCACCATGTGGTCATGTAGTCTCCACCTTAAAAAGCCAGACGTGGACCCCCACTCCTGTCTTTCTCTTTCCTCTCTGCTCTCTGCTCTGCTCCCTGCTTCCCTCCCCCACTAGGCCTGGCTCCTCCCTCCTATCCCCTTTTTCTTTCTAAAAAAGCTCTTTATAACTCTGGTAGTTGTGGCCGTGGTCCGTGACTTTTCCACCAACCAACCAGTGCTGCTCATCCTTTCAAACTGAAGGAATGGGGAAGTTTCATAGGATAGTAGCCTACTTATACTTCTGGCTGGTGTGGCCTGCTTATGAGCATGGAATGTCTGTCCAAGTTGGATGCTGGAACATGGCCACATTCCTCTCTTTCTGAATGGGTACATATATTGTGCCAATGTTATTTGGAAAGGTTTAATTCGTTTCTTGATTTTACAAAATTTCACAGTCAAGAGCTTGTCTTGAGTATCAGAAGACATTTGTACAATGTGGGTGTTACAGATTATGGGGATCATAGAAGTTAGACTAAATGCATTTTCATTTATGTTTTCTTTTTATTTATTCTTTCATACAATACATCCTGACCACAGACTCCCCTCTCTATTCCTCCCAGTTTCCACCAACCCCAACTGTTCCACTCACTCAGACCCACTGCTCCTCTGTTTCCCTTCAGAAAAGTGTAGGATTCCCAGGGATAGCAAGTGAACACATCATAACAAGATGCAATAAGACTAGGCACAAACCCTCATATTAAGGCTGGATTAGGCAACACAGTAGGAGGAAAAATATCCCAAGTGCAAGGAAAAGGGTCAGAGATACCTCCTTATAAACACTATTAGGAGTCCTACAAAAACAGCAAGCTAAACAACCATAACATATATGCATAAAACCTGCAACAGATCCATGGAGGCACCATGATTGCTGCTTCAGGCTCTGTGAGCCACTATGATGCCTGCTTAGTTGATTCTGTGGGCAATGCTCTCTTTGGGTCCTTGACCTTTCTGTCTTCTACAATCCGTCCACCTTCCATCTTCAGTAGGGTTTCCAGAGCTCCAGCTAGTATTTTATGAGGATCTTTGCATCTGCTCCAATCAGCTGCTGGAAGAAGCCCCTCTGATGACAATTGGTGTAGGCACCATTCTCTGATTACAGTAGAATATAGTTAGGAATCATTTCATTGACTTCTTTCTTTTTGGTCAATTATATTTGGATCTATTCTAATTCTCAGAGCCATTCAACTTCCAGGTCTTGTTCATCCAGGCAGTGTTGGGCATGGGCTCCCTCTTGTGGCCTGGGCCTCAAGTTACACCAGTTACTGGTTGGCTATTACACAGCTCTGAGCTGCCATTGCCACAGCATATCTTGCAGATAGGACCAGTGTGGGTTAAATATTTTGTGGCTGGGTTGGTGTTCCAGTCCCACCACTGGGATCCTTGTGTGGTTACAGAAGATGGCTAGTTCAGGTTCTGTACTCTTATTAATTGGAGTCCTCACTTTGGTCACACTCATAGCTTCCAGGAAGTATACACTATACTAGTTTTCCATATTGCCCCCTAAAATCTCCCCTATTCCACTCAGCTTTCCCTATATTCTCTCCCTCTGTTCTTCACTTCTGACCCGTCCAGCAGGTCCAGTTATTCGTGGGTCTCAAGCCGTGAAAACACCTGAAGAATCATGGGGAGAGAAAAGAAGGAAGCCTTGCACATATAATGAATGACAAGAGTCAGTCTGAGTCGTGTCAAGGCTTCGTTTATTGATTGGGGTTTGAGGTTTATATACAGTGTTTTAGGCTGGGAGGGGCAGAGAAAGGAGAGTGGAAAATTTTCAGGAGAAGTAGTCAGAGTGGTCGGGGGGGAGGTGAAGTCTCTTTGGTTCCCAGGCTCTGCAGCTGGCTGATTACTGTTCAAGGCTATATCTAAAAAGTATACTTTCTAGTTAGGCCAAGGTCGTCCTGTTTCTGCAGGATGTGCAGTTTGGCCAAGGGTGTCTGGTTCTGCCAGACTCCAAACTCAAAACATAAATACATAACAATCTTGAGTCAGGCCGTCCTGGGTCAGTCTCTAACACACTTCCTCACCTGATCATTCCTGGTCATACCACCCATCCATCCACAAAATCCCTACAGCTGTCCTTGTTACTTAGCATCTGTGGGTTTGTGAATTGTACTGTGATAGTCTTTACTTAACAGCTAATATCCACTTATAATGGAGTACATATCATGTTTGTCTATGTAGTTCTTGGTTGCCTTGCTCGGGATAATAAAGAACTCAGGAAACTAGAGATAAACAAACCAAGTAACATAATAAAAATGGAGTACAGATCTCAACACAGAATTCTTAACAGAGGAATCAAAAATGGCTGAGAAACACTTAAAGAAATGTTCAACATCCTTTGTCATCAAGGATGGGCAAATAAAAACTACTTTGAGATTTATCTTACACCTGTCATAATGGCTAAAATCAATAACACAAGAAACATATCATGCAGGCATGGATGTGGAGTAAGGGGAACACTCCTTCATTGCTTGTGTGAGTACAAACTTGTACAGCTTTGAAACCAACATGGTGTTTCCTGAAAGAACTGGGAAGTGATCTATCTCAAGACACAGTTATACCACTCTTAGGCACATACTCAAAAGATGCTCCTCCGTTCTTCTCCAAGAACACTTGCTCAACTACGTTCATATCAGCTTTATTCCTAATAGCCAAAAACTGCTATGTCTGTGAGAGATTGTTCCTGGTTTTGGTTTTCTTAATTTCACAATTTCCCTTGAAATGTTGTTTGTTTTTCAGCCTGGCTTGGATATCTGTATTTATTCAGGGATACATTTGAACCCATGATCCATATGTGTCAGCTTCCTGAGTACAAGTCCAAGGGTAGATGATGTACCCCCAATGTATGCTGTTTTGTCAACATGTTTTAACTATGTTAGTGTTAAAATGCTTAATAGAAGAAAATATAAGAAACATTAAATATCCCATGTGTGTATCCAAAGCATTATTATCATCTTTTCTTGTAGAGATGTAATAATGTAGGATAACAAGAAATGAATTGTATATTTTGCTAGAGACTTGCTTGGGGAGGGGGTTCAGGTCCCAAAGAAGATGTGTAGAGTCAGCAGGGGTGAGAGAGAAGGAGGGAGACTGACATGATGAGGGTGAACCAAGTGGCTGTCAGCAGCATTTAATTTTAAAAAAAGACATCTTTTATACTTTATAATTGCATGTAGGATTAAACAAGAGAAAAGAGGGCTTGTGAGCTGGGATGTGGATTGAAATCATGGGTTAAGGAACCTATCCTTGACCTTGACAGTAGGCACCAGCCATATGAAAGGACCACCAGTTCCTCCTGCCACAGATAAGGAGAATGAGTACTTTAGCAACTGGGAACATTCCTCAAGCCCTTGAGGGAATAATGGAGACCCTTATCCAAATGCCTGACCTTGGGAAAATAACTTCTTGTGGGGAGCAGACACTGTACTACAATTTCTTAGTCTTACTATATGGGCCTCTTCCTCTCATTATGCTTCCCAAAGGGAAGGTCCTTATGTCTTACTCTTTTCCCAGTGTACCATACCATTCTAACTTCTCTATATTTATTAAGTGAACTCTTGCCCTTAATTGACTCAGTCTCTGGATCTGAATAGTAGGCATTTCATCCTTGGGATGAGAAGTGTCTAGTAAATCTCTAACTTTCCTGTTCTTGGTGCAATTAGGAGGGCACAATGGAATTCCTGGTTCCACGGTGACAGGAATTTTTTTCCAAAGAATTATTTTGTTTAGAGAGTTTATCATTGTACACATTTTTATTTTTTACAAAAACCTGCAAAAAAATTTCCCAAGCGGAAAGGCACTAATAGTGAGAATCATTAAAAATGAAAGAAAGGGGCTGGAGAGATGGCTCAGTGGTTAAGAGCACTGACTGCTCTTCCAGAGGTCCTGAGCTCAATTCCCAGCACCCACATGGTGGCTCACAACCTCTTGCAATTAGATCTGGTGCCCTCTTCTGGCCTGCAAGGACACATGAAGGCAGAACACTATACATAATAAATAAACAAACCATTTTTAAAAAAAAAAAAGTCTTAAAAAAATGAAAGAAAGGGATACTGAAAAAGTGTGATCAGTCTGCAATATCGAAAGGCTGGAAATTTTTCAAGCAGCAATGGTAGCCATGTGATCCACTTCACAACATAGCTTGTCGTGCTATGGATAGGTATATATTATTTGAAGTTCCATACTTCTTCATGTCCCCATTAATTTCCATTTGGCAATTCATCTTGAAGTACTGCATTCCAGGAGATTATCCAGAGATGCCAGATAATGTAATGGCAATGAGATTTATTAAAAACAAAAGAAAACAAACAAAACATTTCTGTTATGTGCATGTGTGTAATGTACTTATGGGTTTTGGGGCCATGGCAGATATGTGGAGACCAGAAGGCAACTTTGTGGTGTCTACTTTTGGTTCTCTTGATATGATGATCAAGGTCAGGTCCCAGCCTTGCACAGACATTTCTCACTTAGTTGTCTCACTGGTCCTCAAGTAAAATTAATTGAAATATTACATCAGTAAAATATTGTATTCTTTTCAGATTATAAACATATTGTCATCTAATGATAGAGCAAAACAGGACTGTAGCTAGAGTTTTCCTGCCGGGCCCACAGTCAGGACAAATCTCTCTCACCCGCCAGTCACACAGCCGCTCAGACCCAATCAAGTAAACACAGAGACTTATATTGCTTACAAACTGTATGGCCGTGGCAGGCTTCTTGCTAACTGACCTTATATCTTAAATTAATCCATTTCTATAAATTTATACCTTGCCACATGGCTTGTGGCTTACCGGCATCTTCACATGCTGTTTGTCATGGCGACAGCTGGCAGTGTCTCCTCAGCCTTCCACTTCCCACAATTCTCTCCTCCTTGTCCCGCTTATACTTCTTCCTGCCTGACCACTGGCCAATCAGTGTTTTATTTATTGACCAATAAGCAACATGTTTGACATACAAACCATCCCACAGCACTTTGGCCCCACGTTGGGCGCCAAATGTAGATGTAACCAGCTGCCTTATTAAATAAGAGACACAGAGCCAATGTAAAGATGAAAGCCAAAGAGGTCAGAGCTAAGAGTCTTACCCGCTTTCTGCCAGCTAGCCTCTCCCGCCACAGGACAATTTGAATAGTAGATCCTATTTGCAAATGGAAATGATATGCTGCTCTGTCTTTTATTCTTTTTCCTTTTCTTTGAATTGTATTAGTTTATTCTGAGGATAAAACTCTTGTGTGTAACACTTTCTCAGAACCACAATCTATTGCCATAGAATTGTTTCAGTGGGTAAAGTTGGTTGCTGCTAGGCCGAAAGACCTGAGTTAAATCTCTGGAAGACTCAAATTCCTCCTACAAATTTTTTACTTATTTCTACACTCAGGCTGTGGCATATGCACACTCCCTTACTGGCACATACATAAATAATTTTTAAATCCAACTGAGTGTCATTGAAGTCACTTGCAGCCAGATAACTCCCTGGGTTTCATCTCTAGAACTCAAATAAGAGAAGTAGATAATAGACACCTTTAAATTGTCCTCTCACTGCCACATACACATGATCGCACAGGTATATACACACAAACATAGTTCAAACATTTTAACTGGGTGAAAGTAACAATTTCTTGAGAATATATGAAATGATTTGCCAGTTTACATTATTATTAAAGACTTTCAAGAGCTATTACTGTTCATCATAACATAGATGGTTTCTTTTAAAATCTTAATTTATTCTTTAATTCTCCTATTTAAACATAGGTCATTTAACAAGCATATTGAAACTGGGCTTAGAGGCGCATGCTTTTGAATCCAGGACTTGGAAGACAGCTGCAAGCTGATCTTTTTGAGTTTGATGTCAGCTTGGTTCACAAAGTGATTTCCAGGAGAGCCATAGCTTTGTAGAGGTATCCTGTCTCAAAAAACTTCCAAAGAGGAAAGGCATATCTCAAATTATAGAACTTTTCCTGTATAATCTGCCTGGATGCTGACTATTTTCAACAGATCAGGTTTGTTATCTTTTGTTGTCTCTACTCACATCAAGAGAATTGTGTTAATAATGAAAATAAGAAGCAAAGTAGATTCCATTCACAGAGGGATAGAAAGCCATTGAATCCTTTGACAATCATCTAGAGGGGACTTTCATCAGCTTCAAATGATAAGAGACAGAAGGAGTAATCTGACATCTTCATCTACATTTTAATATTATATTTGGGAGCTGGAGAGCTCATTGAATAGTCATGCTCCTCTTGCATACCCAAGTTTGGTTCCTAGCACCTAGATGGCTCAGAACTGTATTTCTAGGTCCAGGAGACCTTATGTATCCTTTGGACCTCCTAAGGCACCAGATATATAAATGGTGAAAAAAATATATATATATATATATATATATATATTGTTTTTCTGTAGATGTAACCAACTGCCTTATTAAATAAGAGACACAGAGCCAATGTAAAGATGAAAGCCCAAGAGGTCAGAGCTAAGAGTCTTACCCGCCTTCCGCCAGCTAGCCTCTTCCACCAAGAGACCTCTCCGAAAAGGACTACTTCCTGTGCGTTTGACTTTAAATAAGAGTTCTGTTCTGCCTTCTCATTGGTTGTAAACCCAACTACATGACTGCCTCGTCACTGCCTCTCTGTATAGACCTCCAAGTTTTCTATGGTTGGTATTGAGATTAAGGGCGTGTGTCTCCAATGCTGGCTGTATCCTTGAACACAGAGATCTACCTAGTTTAGCCTGCCGAGTGCTGGGATTAAAGGCGTGCACCCACCACCGCCCTGGCTTTCGCTATGGCTTGCTAATAGCTCTGACCCCTAGGCAACTTTATTTATTAACATACAAAAAAAATCACATTTCAGTACAAATAGAATACCACTATATTTCCCCTTTTCTAATTTAATAAAAAGAGAAAAAAAAGGAAAGTTGTAACTAATATAAGAAAAACTATATACAAAAGTACAATAACTATATACAATATATACAAGTGATAAATACCTAAACAATGTCTAGTCCATTTGTATTTGACAAATTCAGAGAAAATAATTCCATTACTTATCCTGTTTTGGTAAGTCCAAAATGTACCTAATTCCTTTCTATCCTAACTAATCTTCAACTATAATTAATTAATCTTTAAATATAACTAACTAATCTTCAACTCCCTCAGAGACCCAAGAAGGAAATATTATTACCTAACAAAAATAAAAACAGGAAGTGCATGCAAGCAGCATCCAAAAAATTGTGAGTTGACAGAAACAGCCAGCCGCCTGGACAGTCACCTGAGGTTTCTCGGCATTGTTGGGGCATCATCTTCAGCCTATAGGCTTAGTGTATCTGACAGACTCATTTGTGAAGTAGGACGTACACCAAGTCAACAGTTCAACCTCACCTTGGGTGAGAGCAGTCCATGTACCAGAAACACCTGAATTCCACTAGTGTCATGTCCTGATTCAGGATTTTAAATTCTGGAAATTGTTGATGGTTTTTTAATTCAGCTGTCCATTCTTCTTGACCGTGTATGTGTGGCTTCATCTCAGCATCCCGTTCTTCTCCACATCCCTCTATTAAATGCCAGTCTGCTTTTAAAGATTGCAAAGGCCACTTCAGGGATGGTGCCATATTGTCCTGGCCTCAGAAGATGCCTTTTGATAAAGCCATAACCACATTTGTTTTGGCAAGAATCAGTAGTCCTTTGTTTCATGTTCTGTCTGTCCATTTTGTCCTGTTGTCAGCAGTAGATTCGAGGATACTTTGTTGTCCAGTGGCTAACATTTGCCACAATGAAAGTTAACTCCATATGTAGTTTCTTCAATGCCCATATTCTCTCTGAAGTAGATTGGTACTGCCAGGAGCCGACATGTCTCATAGTCATAACAAAAAAGAAAAATTTTCTAAGTTATTAAAACATTTTAAATGCCATATTCTGTAGATCTCTGAAGGGTTTGAAGATGACCTGTCTATCTAAAATATATCTGCTCAATCTAGAAAACATACCTAATATGATTACAAGTTCTATTGTAATGTCTAACTACTAACTTTCATTTCTTTATATCCTAATAGTTGGTAATAATAACATTCAAGAATCAGCAATTTGCATTATTTTGTTAAATGAACGGTATAAGTACAATTAGAAATATACATATAGCATTTCCTAACAATATCAATTTCAATATTTATAATTTGTATACAACATAAAACAATCCAATCCAATGTAAAGTATTTAAAACTAGTAATTGTCTTTTTCTTTTCTTTCTTTCTGTCTTTTTTTTTAAACAAAAACCTTAAATCTAACCTCCTTTGCTTAGACCTTTTCCTAACCTTTGATAACCAGTTGTAACCAACCCCTCTAAACAATGAAAATTATCCCAGACCCAAAACCCATTAAAAGACCAAAAAACCACCCACCCCACACCACCTCTTTGGGAATGTGGGCGTCGTATTCTTAAAATTGCTTCCTGCTGGGTATGGGCGAAGGTATCTTTATTCTGAAAAGAAAAATTTTAGGTTAATTGTCAAATTCTAGGAAAAGTAACTATATCCTTCATTATCCAGTCTGTGTATAATACCAAAGTTCAGGATTTATGTCAAGTCCTTATTCAAGTAGTCTTTGAGACTGGATCATCTCAGTCAGCCCTCTCAAAATTGTTCTGAGCACTTTGTAGTTCAAAGCTGATCTGTAGATGATGTTTGTCAGCTTAGTGATGTTATTATTGTCCACGTGGAATTGTT
>CABHPR010000050.1:38328-63286 GCA_902168415.1 Peromyscus melanophrys
ACCCATTTCCATCTCCTCCAGGGCAAAGATTCCCCCGAGGGTTGAGATCAACCTGGTGGACTCAGCCCAGGCAGGTCTAGTCCCCTCCTCCCAGGCTGGGCCAAGGGTCTCTACTAAGCCCCAGGTTTCAAACAGACAATTCATGCCCAGTGTGATATTCTTTATGCGATATTCTAACCCTGGTAGGAATAGAACTAGAGTATTTGCTTTTCACTTCTTAATGTTGAAGATTTTGGTTGGAAAAATCATGTGAAAGTGAGTTTCCACATCAACAAGCAGCAAGTAAGGTGAATCTCCGTTGCTGCACTTTAGGGCTGATTCCAGTCCACTTGCTCTATGGTGTTAGCTCTCCAGTCAGCCTGAACGGGTACGACTTGGGGCCACACCACTTTCTTGCTATGTCTTCTCAGATCTTTAAAACAAACCTGTAAATGAAGAGAAATAAAACATGCAATGTGTTCAGAGCTGTGTTCAGTAATATCAACTCTCCTCTGCTGAGGCCTTAGGAGAATACATTGTATTCAAATAGATTTCCTTCCTTTGAAACTAATCTCAGACAAACTAATAAGACATGATGGAGTGTACATTTCACTTCTTCTTTGAATGAGGTAGCACTGCGTGAACAAGAATGTTCTCAGGTTCAGACTTAAAGTTGTATCAGGCAGTTTCACATCACAGGCAAGAAAGTCAATGGCAAATAGCTGATGCAGAAGGAGCCTGGATTCCATCCATGCGATGTGGAAAGAGGAATTGGAAGCCACTCATCACAGCTGTGGCCCAGATGGAGCGTGGAGAAACTGAGAGGGAAGGCCTTTTTTGAGTAACTACCAAGAACTGAACGCTGCAGAAGAGTAGAGACCCTAGCGGCTGCTCTCTTGTGAGCTTGCCCAATGTTTTTAAGAGGATATTTCAGAAAACTAAACAGAACACACCCAAAAGGAAGAATCTGGGCAGGATGATACACAACTGCAATGCCAACATTCAGGAGGCTAAGGCAGGATGACCACAAGTTCAAAGCCAGCCTGGGCTGCAGCATGGGAACCTGCCTCAACACTAGCAATAAAATAGAAGTGTGGGTGGAGAGATGGCCTGCAGAAGTGGTGAAGGAGCCATTTGCTGGTCTGAAGAGTGAGGCTTCCAGAGACAATGAGTAGCTAGGTGGCACCAGGTGGTACCAGACAACACCAGCTAAGTGTCCAGCCTCACCTTCTGTCATCAAAACCCACTTCTAAGCAGAAAACTAAGTCATCTGAGGATTCCTCATACACGGTGCTGAAAAGTGAGGTTGGGGGCTTCTTAGACTTCCTGGGCTTCACAGGCTGCATCAGAGCTGACTGTCTCTACAAGCAAACAAGATATACTCCCTCACAGGAAATAAGAGTTACCCCTTTACAGGTAAACAAGGTGTACCGCTTGCAGGTAAACAAGAGATACCCTTTCCCTCCACCAGGAGCTGGAAGAGTAGTGGAGTCTGAGGGATCTGGGCATCTTCTCCATGAAGGAAGCCATGAACATATGAATTTCTCCATTTTGAAAGTGATAAGATTCACCTTCTTAGATGAGCAAGCACGGCACAGACATGTTAAAACAGTCTCAGATGGAAAAGGATCTAGAAAACGCTGAATACAATTTCAATTCTACTACTTTAGCATATGTACATTGTGCTTAATTTCTATTAAGATGTCTTCCTTGTCTCCAAAATGCAACTCTAAGTCTGTTACTAGCAAGGAGAGTCCAGGAGAATGGAACAAGAAGCCTCCAAGAACGATTCTGTGCAAACAGGCAAACTTTTTCCTTCATAGATTAACAAGCATTAATGTTAATGAATTCTGAATTGAAATGACATCCCGACAAAGTGAAAATTATCACCTGAGACTTCAGCTTGAGTAATGGCATGATAGCATGTGTCAGGAACGTGGTAATTGCTCTAATAGGGAAGGGGGCAGTGTGTTCTCCCAACCAGCTGCGGGAATGCTGCACTCATTTAAGCCTGAGTCTCAAGTGTGAAGTTAAAATATGATATATCACAACGATTAAAATGAACCTTCCCTTGGTCCAAAGGAAAGAAGTGGGCACAGCCAAAGTTTGAGAGAGAGGCTGTAGGCGGAAGGAGAAATCAGAGTTTACCTTCCAGAACACTCGCTCTTTGCTTGAGTGGGTACTAGGCAGTCTCACAGGACCTTGGCTGTTGCTGGATCTCTATAAGATGAGGAAAATACATCACATGGTTTGGAAGCCACAAGGTGACAGAGCTAGTAAATGGCAGAGACAATGGCAAGCTTCCATTAACTCTAAATCCCTCTGCTGTGCTGTCCTGAAAGGTGTCTAGGGATCCCACACCACACAGCGAGCTTCTCCGTGTGAATCCTTTCTTCCTGTGCTCTCTCCTAATGGCTCTGCAGTCTTTGCTGGATGCTTATATTTATTTGTCTTCAGTTGCTGGTTCTGAATTGATTCCACCTTGGATTTGAAGTCTTGCTCTCAGATGGGCTGACTGAGGAAGCGCCGCCTCTGTGAATGAAGTGATAAAGCGATGTCAACTCTAGGTATATGCCTTTATCTGTGAAGTTGGGGCACGTGTGCCTATGTCACAGGAGTCCATTTTCAAATTTGGCGATGCAGCCCATGGCAGGCTGGCTGTCATTGAGTGAGAGACCTTCATGGCTGAGTCCTGGAATGGATTTTGCTTTTGCTCCACAATTAATGTTTTGGTCTATATCTTCCAAGTGTTTGGCAAAGTTGATCTGGCTCAATTTTGTCATAGCTTTCAACTGGGAAGCAGCATGTTAGAATCCCACCCTGCTTAAATGTGTGGAGCACATCCAGACAAGAGAAATGAGAAACAGAAGAGGAGGAAAGAGGAAGAGAAGAGAGCAGCTGTTATTGCTTCTAAACCTTCACATCATGTCAGAAACATTCCATTTTCTCAGGCCACTTGTCAAACACCCAAACTATCTATTAAATAAAAAGGAGGGAGGTCCACAGGAGCTGCAATGTGGCTCAGTTGGTAGAGTTCTTGCTTAGCATGCAAGGAGCCCTGGGTTCCATTCCTACCACCACACAGACCAGGCATGGCAATGCACTCCTGACATCCCAGCAGGAGGAGAAGAAGTTCAAAGTCATCCTCAGCTACACAGTGAGTTGAAGGTCAGCTTGGGATACTTGAGACCATCTCAAAAATCAAAAACCACATTTTTTTTCCCCTGACAAGGCATGGCTCGATAATGCTGCTGCTCTTTCCATCACCGGGAAATTGGCATTAAAACCAGCTATTCATCTTCATTGTGGAATCAAGATAAAGCTTCATTGCTAATAAGTTCCTTCCTTTACACCCTCTGGAAAAGTCATCGCCAGAGTTGACTGGAAGAAGACTCTCCTCACTCCCTCACTGCACACTCTCCTCACTCCCTCACTGCACACTCTCCTCACTACACACTCACTCCCTCACTGCACACTCTCCTCACTCCCTCACTGCACACTCTCCTCACTCCCTCACTGCACACTCTCCTCACACCCTCACTGCACACTCTCCTCACTCCCTCACTGCACACTCCTCAGCATCCTCACAGCTGATTCTTTGACTCTCTTTCCTTTGGTCCCTTTCCTCTGAGCTACGATATCTAATCACAGCCCCTGAACATGTGTAAAAGCCAAGTTTTCTTGCTGACTAGTTGTGTGTGGGCCCAGATCAGTGGTTTTAAGCCTGTGGGTTGCAATATAAGATATTGCAGGGGTCGAATATAAGATATACTGCATATCAGATAGTTACATTATGATTCATAACAGTAGCAAAATTGCAGTTATGAAGTAGCAACGAAAATAGTTGTATGGTTGGGAGTCACCACAACATGAGGAACTGTATTAAAGAGTCACAGCATCAGGAAGGTTGAGAAGCATGGGTCTAGATGGCAGAAATAGGGGGAAAGTGTAGGGTCACATCTTATGTCCTCCCAAATTCATCCTAAGCCTCTGTCCTGTAGCCAGTCCATATCACAGGATGGTGTTATACCATGCACAGTATATATACAGAGGCACATATTTAAACACACTTAAAGGGTTGCTCAGATAAATATCAAAGGCTTACAATATGCCTAGACTAGGGATGAATGGTATATGTGAGAGCCAGTTCCCGCCTCATCAGACCATTCCTTTGGACAGATGTCTGATTGAGCCTCAAAGAAGTCCAACAACAAACTAAAGGAGCCTTCTCGCTGTGGCCTCCCCCATGCCCCATGCTAAAGGCACCTTCTCAAAACAATAGGCTAAGGATGCTCTCCGCATTTCAGATCAGAAATCCAGCTCATCCGTGGAGCAGTTGCTCTGGAATCCACTGCATGTCTCCAGAGCAGAGATAAGATCCAATGTGACAACCGCCAGGTGAAAATCACAGAAGCATAAGATGATGCGATTTGATTCCAAAGCATATTGTACACTGTCATGTCAACAGCCAGACCAGGCATCTGTGAGGCACAGACTCACATGTATGCTGAGACGTCCTTCACCTTCAAACGTTCTCATGAGCTTTGAAAGTCAGTGTCCTCAGCACATTGCTGAAAACTATCATTTTAAAGGTAAATTTCTCCAAAACAACATTCGTCAGTTGCATTTCAATATATCATAATCTTAAAACGTTGGTGTTGAAATAGCTATGAAACATTTTTCTTTTTTATTTGTGTGTGTGTGTGTGTGTGTGTGTGTGTGTGTGTGTATGCATATGTATGTTCTGCTCAGGGTTAGAGGCACATATGGTGTGAGTATGGAGGTCAGAAGACAATTTTGTGGAGTCTTTCTTTCACCTTTACATGCCTTCTGGGAATTGAACTCCAGTTGCCGGGCTTGTACAGCAAGCATGTTTATCTGCTTACCTTCTCACTACCCCCTCCACACACAGTGAGACACTTTCTAGTACTACCTCCTTCATTTCAGATTTTTTAAATGAAAAGTAAATGGGCATGCGGCCTCCATCAGCTCACTCTCAGCATTGCACCATGCTGTAGCCCAGGCCGGCTTTGTCTGCACAGCTGGATCCAGAATGGAAACCACTGGTCTTTGATCTTTGGGAGCAAAATACTCAACTGTTCTTGAAGTGAGTGGAATAGAATGAACAGGTAATGCATGGCAAATTTTGATGCGGACATTTTTCCTGCAACATAAGCCCCACAACTTCTCTCATCTCATCTCATAGAATGTTGATGTCTTTTTAGGGAAACACTTTTTACCAGCAAGATGACATGTCCTAGTTAGGGTTTCTATTGCTGTGATAAGACACCATGACCAAAAGCAACTTGAGGAGGAAAGGGTTTATTTGGCTTATACTTCCACCATTGAAGGAAATCAGGACAGGAACTCAAACAGGGCAGAAACCTGGAGCAGGAGCTAGTGCGGAGGCCATGAAAAAGTGCTGCTAACTGGCTTGCTCCTCATAGCTTGCTCAGCCTGCTTTGTAATAGAACCCAGGACCACTAGACCAGGGATGGCACCACTCACAATGGGCTGGGCCCACCCCATCAGTCACTAATTAAGAAAGTACCCTACAGGCTTACCAACAGCCTGATATTACAGACGCTATTTTTTATTATTAAGAAAATTTTTTATTCATTTTACATACCAACCACAGGTGCCCCTCTCCTCTCTCCTCCCACCCCCCAGGCTTCCCCTGCACCAACCCATCCCCAGTCCCACCTCCTCCAAGGCAAGGAATCTGCTGAGAGCCTAGTACATTCAGCTGAGGCAGGTCCAAGCGCCTCCCCCTGCATCAAGGCTGTGCAAGGTGTCCCACCATAGAAATGGGTTACAAAAAGTCAGCTCATGCACCAGGGATGGATCCAGATCCTACTACCAGGGGGCCCTTTAAGCAGATAAAGCTATGCAATTGTCCTGCTTATGCAGAAGGCCTAATCCAGTCCCACAGAGGCTCCACAGATGTTGGTCTAAAGTTCATGAGTTCCCACTAGCTTGGTTTGTTGTCTCTGTAGGTTTCCTCATCATGACTTTGATGCTCCTTGCTCATAGAATCCCCCTTCCCTCTTCAACTGGACTCCTAGAGCTTCATCTAGTGCTTGGCTGTGAATCCCTGCATCTGCTTCCATTAATTACTGGATGAGGGCTCTATGATGACAGTTAGGATATTCACCCACCTGATTACCAGGGTAAGCCATCTCAGGCACCCTCTCCACTATTGCTAGTAGTCTAAATTGGGGTCATCCTTGTTGATTCCTGGGAACTTCCCTAGCACCAGGTTTCTCCCTGTCCCCATGATGTCTCCCTCTATTGAGATATCTCTTTCATTGCTCTTCCACTCCATCCCTCTACCAGCTCAACTGTCCCATTCCCTTAAGTTCTCATCCCCCATCCCCTACCCTCTATTGCCCACCCTCACCCCCAGTTTACTCATGGAGATCTCACCTATTTCCCCTTCCCAGGGAGATCCATGCATCCGTCTTAGGGTTCTCTTTGTTAAGCTTCTCTAGAGCTGTGGATTGTAGTCTGGTTATCCTTTACTTTAAATCTAGTATCCCCTTATGAGTGAGTACATACCGTGTTTATCTTTCTGAGTCTGGGTTACCTCACCAGGATGATATTTTCTAGTTCCATCCATTTGCCTACAAATTTCAGGATGTCATTGTTTTTTTACTGCTGAGTAGTACTCCATTGTGTATATGTACCACATTTTCTTAATTTATTCTTCAGTTGAGGAGCATCTAGATTGTTTCCAGGTTCTGGTTATTATGAAGAATACTGCTATGAACATAGTTGAGCATGTGTCCTTGTGGTATGATTGAGCATTCCTTGGGTATATGCCCAAGAGTGGTATCATTGGGTCTTGAGGTGGATTGATTCCCAATTTTCTGAGAAACCACCATACTGAATTCCAAGTGGCTGTACAAGTTTGCACTCCCACTAACAGTGCAGGAGTGTTCCCCTTGCTCCACATCCTCTACAACACAAGCTGTCGTCAGTGTTTTTGATCTTAGCCATTGTGACAGGTGTAAGATGGTATCTGAGTCATTTTGATTTGCATTTCTCTGATGACTAAAAATGTTGAGCAATTCCTTAAATGTCTTTTGGTCATTTAAGATTCTTCTGTTGAGAATTCTCTGTTTAGCTCTGCAGCCCATTTTTTAAATTGGATTGTTTGGTATTTTGATGTCTAGTTTCTTGAGTTCTTTTTATATTTTGGAGATCAGCCCTCTGTCAGATGTGGAGTTGATGAAGATCTTTCCCATTCTGTAGGCTGTTGTTTTGTCTTATTTACCATGTTCTTTGCCTTACAGAAGCTTCTCAGTTTCAGGAGGTCCCATTTATTAATTGTTGCTCTCAGTGTCTGTGCTACTGGTGTCATATTTGGGAAGTGGTCTCCTGTGCCAATGTGTTCAAGGCTACTTCCTACTTTCTCTTCTATCGGGTTCAGTGTAACTGGATTTATGTTGAGGTCTTTGATCCACTTGGACTTGAGTTTTGTGCATAGCTATAGATATGGATCTATTTGTAATCTTCTACATGTTGACATCCAATTATTCCAGCACCATTTGTTGGAGATGCTTTCTTTTTTCCATTGTACAGCTTTGGCTTCTTTGTCAAAAATCAGGTGTTCATAGGTGTGTGGATTAATGTCAAAGTCTTCAATTAGATTCTATTGGTCCACATGTTGGTTTTTATGCCAATACTAAGATGTTTTTTATTACTATATCTTTTAGTAGAGCTTGAGGTCAGGGATGATGATGTCTCCAGAAGTTGCTTTATTGTACAAGATTGTTTTAGCTATCCTGGGTTTTTTGTTTTTCCATATGAAGTTGAGTATTGTTCTTTCCAGGCCTGTGAAGAATTGTGTTGAGACTTTGACAGGGATTGCATTACATCTGTAGATTGCTTTTGGTAAGATTGCCATTTTTACTATGTTAATCCTACCTATCCATGAGCATGGGAGATCTTTCCATTTTCTGATGTCTTCTTTAATTTCTTTCTTCAGAGACTTAAAGTTCTTGTCAAACAAGTCTTCCACTTGCTTAGTTAGAGTTACCCCAAGGTATTTTATATTATTTGTGGCTATTGTAAAGGGTGATGTTTCTCTGATTTCTTTCTCAGCCCATTTATCATTTGTATATAGGAGGGCTACTAATTTTTTTGAGTTAGTCTTGTATCCTGCCATATTACTGAAGGTGTTTATCAGCTCTAGGAATTCTCTGGTACAGTTTTGGGGGTCACTTATGTATATTATCATATTGTCTTCAAATAGCAAAAGTTTGACTTCTCTCTTTCCAATTTGTATCCCCTTGATATCCTTTTGTTGTCTTATTGCTCTAGCTAGAACTTCAAGTACTATATTGAATAGCTATGGGGAGAATGGACAGCCTTTTCTTGTTCCCGATTTTAGTGGGATCACTTTGAGTTTCTCTCCATTTAATTTGATGTTGGCTGTCGGCTTGCTGTAAATTGCCTTTATTATGTTTCGGTACATTCCTTGTATTCCGGATCTCTCCAAGATCTTTATCATGAAGGGATGCTGGATTTTGTCAAAGGCTTTTCCAGCATCTAATGAGATGACCATGTGGTTTTTTTCCTTCAGTTTGTTTATATGATGTATTACATTGACAGATTTTCATATGTATCATCCATGCATCTCTAAGATGAAGCCTACTTGATCATGGTGGATAATTTTTTGGATGTGTTCTTGGATTCAGTTTTTCAGTATTTTATTGAGTATTTTTGCATCAATGTTCATGAGGGAGATTGGTCTATAATTCTCTTCCTTTGTTTTGTCTTTGTGTGGTTTGGGTATCAGGGTAACTGTAGCCTCATAAAAAGAGTTTGACAATGTTCCTTCTGTTTGTATTGTGTGGAACAATTTGAAGAGTATTGGTATTAGACCTATTGATTGGTGTTAGTACTGATTAGTATTGATATTAGAGTATTGGTATTTGAAATTCTGGTAGAATTCTGCACTGAAGCCATCTGGTCTTGGACTTTTTTTGGTTGGGAGACTTTTAACGACTGTTTCTATTTCCGTAGGGGTTATAGGTCTATTTAAATTGATTATCTGGTCTTTCTTTAATTTTGGTATGTGGTACTTATCAAGAAAATTGTCCATTTCTTTTAGATTTTCCAATTTTGTAGAGTCCAGGTTTTCAAAGTATGACCTGATGATTCTCTGGATTTCCTCATTGTCTATTGTTATGTCTCCCTGTTCATTTCTGATTTTGTTGATTTGGATGTTCTCTCTCTGTGCCTTTTGGTTAATTTAGATAAGGGCTTGTCTATCTTGTTGATTTTCTCAAAGAACCAACACTTTGTATTGTTGATATTTTGTATTGTTCTCTTTGTTCCTATTTTATTGATTTCAGCCCTCAATTTGATTATTTCCTGGCATCTATTACTCCTGGGTGAGTTTGCTTCTTTTTCTTCTAGAGCTTTCAGGTGTGCTGTTATGTTGCTAGTGTGAGATTTCTCCAACTTCTTTATGCATTTAGAGCTATGAATTTTCCTCTTAGCACTGATTTCATAATGTATCATAAGTTTGGGTATGTTGTACATTCATTTTCATTGAGTTCTAGGAAATCTTTAATTTCTTTCTTTATTTCTTCCTTGACCCATTGGTGATTTGGTTGAGTTTTATCAGTTTCCATGAGATTGTAGGCATTCTGTAATTTTTGTTGTTGTTGAAATCTAACTTTAAGCCATGGTGGTCCAATAAAATACAGGAGATTATTTCAAATTTTTTTATCTGTTAAGATTTGCTTTGTGACCAAGTATGTGGTCGATTTTAGAGAAGGTTTCATGGGGTGCTGAGAAGAAGGTATATTCTTTTGTGTTAGGGTGGAATGTTCTGTAGATATCTATTAAGTCCATTTGAGTCATAGCATCTGTTAGATCCATTATTTCTCTGATGAGTTTCTGTCTCACAGACCTGTCTATTGGTAAGAGTAGGATGTTGAAGTCTTCCACCATTAGTATGTGGGTTTTGATGTGCAATTTAAGCTTTAGTATTGTTTCTTTTACAGATGTGGGTGCCCTTGTATTTGGAGTATAAATGTTCAGAACTGAGACTTCATCTTGATGGATTTTTCCTGTAATGAATATGTAATGTCCTTCCCAATCTCTTTTAATTGATTTTAGTGTGCAGTCTATTTTGTTAGATATTAGGATAGCTACACCAACCTGCTTCTTAAGTCCATTTTATTGGAAAGTCTTTTCTCAGTCTTTTACTCTGAGGCAGTGCCTGTCTTTGAAGTTGAGGTGTGTTTCTTGTATGTAGCAGAAGGATGGATCTTGTTTTTGTATCTATTCTGTTAGCCTGTGTCTTTTTATAGGTGAATTGAGCCCATTGATATTAAGGGACATTAATGACTGGTGATTGTTAATTTCTGTTATTTTCAGTCTTCCAATATTTGTTTGTCTTTTCCTCAATTTCTTTAAGTGGATTTTTTTCATTTCCTCTTTAAAGGCTTTCATCATTTTTATAAAGTTATTTTTAAGGTTGCTTTCTTCTGCTTCTTCTACGTTGTGATGTTCAGGTCTTGCTGTTGTAGAATCACTAGGTTTTGGTGATGCCATATTGCTCTTTATGTTGTAGTATGTATTTTTGCACTGACGTCTACCCATCTCTTCCTCCAATAGGTGGAAGAGATGTCTGTGTCTGAGAGAGCTGCTCCTGGTCCAATCTGTGCTTGCTGTGTTTGTGTCTCAGGGGGCTACTCTTAGTCCGATTGGATCTCTTGGTCTAAAATTGGAGCTGCAGATTCTGTGTCTCAGGAAGCCACTCTTTGTCCAATCAGAGCTGGCAGATTCTTGAGGCATTTTCTTAATTGAGGTCCCCTCCTCTCAGATGACTTGAATTTGTATCAAGTTGACATAAAACTAGCCAGCAGAGGAAAGAATGCTGATAGTCTCACAAGTGCATGCCAGCTATTACTTGGTTGAGCTTAACTCAGTCACTGTGCCTATCTGTTTCTGTCTCTGTCTCTATCTCTGTCTCTCCATGTGTATGTGTGTGTATTGGATGCATATGAATGTACAGGTGCAAGTGCATGGTCTTGCATGTGTCAAGGCCAGAGAAGGACATTGGTGTCTCCCTCTATCATTCTCCTGCCATATTGTATTGAGACAGGGACTGCCACTGAATCAAAAGTTTGTGCTTTGGACCAGGCTAAGGCTGATGAGCTTTCAGGACCTGCCTATGTAGACATAGGCCACTATGCTTGATATTTTGTGTGGGTCCGGGGATCCATACTCAAGTCTTCAGGCTTTCAGAGTAGAAATTCTTACCCACTGAGCCATCCTCCTAGCCTTTACTTGATTTTACTGAACACTACTTTTTGTCATCTCTAAAGTCACATGAGTGATAGCAAGCACATTGTAGAGTTTGTAGAAAAGGTTCATAAGATAATGGACAAAAGGTACCTGGTGTAGCACCTAAGGACAGTAAGCAGTGAGCCAGAAGTTAGTCATTGTGAATATTTTCTGTGTGATAGAACTTGTTACCATCCACACTGGAGCTCTGTGATAAAGCCAAATCCAATTGGCTCACTATAGCCCTTTGCCAGGAGTCCATATAGACCCTTGACTCTGAGTATCCACAGTGACAGAAACTCTGGTGGCCATGTCACTCAGAATACAAGACCCTCTTCTTTAGACCCAAGGATTGGAAACAGTTATTTTATTGACCTAGTATAGTGGGTTATGAGCTAAATATAATTTAGACCTAATCATTAGTTCTCCAAGAGAACACAAACACTAGCTTGGTGAATCATACTTTGCAGATGAACTTACTGAGGCAAGAGGTATGAAAAGAGTGCAGAGCTGGGGAAGGCAGCTGCTCACTTGTCACAAGTACTGCTGCTTCACATGCAGGGTCTCACACCAATGGCTCTCACTCACTGCCAGTGTCTTCTTTATCCTATTTCATAGTCCCTGTGGGGACCAGTGAAGTTACTTGATTCTTCCAACAGGTCCTGTCTTGTCCAGTTAGCAGCCTGGTGCTGCCTACATTATGAGCCTATCATGCTCTGGAAGTATTGGTTTTTATTTTTGTCCAGAACTAGACTCTTAACATCTTAGACCCTGGGGGCTGTGGCATCTCCACTCCACCACAATAATGTACAAGAAGACAGACAACTCATAAACAAGTGAGCATGCTTGTGTTCTTGTAATGCTAGTTTTATTAAAAGCAAGCTTGTGGCTGGATTTGGCCCACGGGCATGGTTTGCCCACTCCCCCTCTGCTGCTGCTGGGAATGTGGTCCACACCAGCATCTGCAACAGCACCCATAATTCATAGAAAATTCAGCACTATGGACCCTGCCCCAAAGCCATCAAATTAGAATTTGACCTCCAGCAAGACAACTGGAAGGTTGCTGTGCACATTGACCTTCATGACTCTGCCCTGTGTGTCTTCAACTTGAAGAATGCCTCTTACAATCCACATACCATACTAAGTGTAATACAAGCAGCAAGGCTACAACTGTCACCACAGAGCCAAGTGACCATTACTTTCGCATTTTGTACACAGGGATACAAAAACTATCTGTAAGAAAAAGTAAGATGGCAGACAGTGTTGAGGTTGAACCAGGAATCAAATCAGTAAAATGGCTTGTGCAAGGGCCACATGGGGCATTTCAGAGGCACTGATGCCGCAGTTGAAGAATTATTGCTAACCTGATTATAAATATAGATGTTTCAATGCTAACTAAATCATCACATAGCTACAGAAACACACTTTCACTCTCATAGGTAACACTCAAAGAGGAATTCCCCTTTCCAGACTGAGCATTCTCCACACCACTGTTGGTTCAATTTTATCTGACATCAGAAACTCTTCAAGACCCATGTCATGACTAACGTGTTTTTTGTATTGTTTTCTAATAAATACTAAAAATAATTTAAAAAATTTGAAGTAACTTACAGACACATATGAAATAAAAGGCAAAATGAGGGAATGATGTAGGAAATTGAATTATGAATGTGGCCAGGGGTTATGACGCTGCAAAAGACATGCCACAGAGTCCTGGGCTTTCTCCATAGGATCTTATCTCTGTATTAATTTTTATTTATTTTGGAAAAGTTGGTATATTTGTTATGTGTTTTTGTCATATCTATCCAATATTATCTCCCTCCAAATACCCTTAGTATCCCCACCCCATCACCCATCCAATTTCATATTCCCATTTTTGTTGCTGTAGTAAATAACTCCCTAAATCCAATTAGTACTGACCGTATGTGAATGGGTTTAGGGGGTCATCCACTGGGGCATGGATACTCTACCAGCAGCCATGTCCTCAAAAGAAAGTAATACTCTCTCTCCAGTAGCGACTATCAACTGCCCATGCTCCCCTGCCAGGTGTGAAGTATGAGGAGAGGTCCCTCTCCAGTTCTTTCTGGAATTTTGACTGGCTGCTGCGAGTTGGTGTGTGCCACAGCCACGTCATGTCCAGCAGCCAGCATTTCACAGCTCTCTTCTTCATCTAGCAGCTCTTCTATTTTTCTACCCACTCGTCAGGAGTGTCCCATAGGCCTTGCATGGGAGAGGTTAAAATAGATTATTCATCCACAAATGAGCACTCACAGTTACTCATACTTGGCACTCTGTCCGATTATGAGTCGCCACATTAACCAATACCCGCTGTGAGAAGAAGATTCTCTGACATAAGTTGAGAGCAGCACAAACCTATGGGTATAAAGGTCGATATTTGTAGGTAGGATGACTATTCACCATAACAAGAGTAGACTCCTCCCTAGGGCCTATGGTATTCCCAGCCATGAGCTTTGACCAGCTTTCCAGTATCTGGCATGAAAGCCCTCTTGTAGGACAGGCATCTGAACCAACAGAAAGTGGTTGGTTACCTCCATAACCACCAATGCTCCTCTTGCACCAGTGGGCACATCTTGCCATTAAAGTAAGTATTATAGCATATGGGGTTTAAGTTGGTTGAGGCCATTGGCATCTTTTCTCTCCCAGCAGCCTACACAGAACTTTCTGGTACTATGTAGTTAGCAGAGGCAGAGGCAGTTTTCTGGCAAGTCCAGGTTGATTTCTCTCTGTCCTGCGTTCAGAATGAGTAGTGTCTCCAGCAATAGGGCTTTATCATCTAATTGTGATGGGCAACCAAGAGCAATGGTAAAGGCCTGTATTCTTTTGGTGCCTCTGGGGTCTTCTTGACTAAATCTCATAGGGAGATATCTCATCTAGTTGCTTTTCTGAACACCATGGCCCAAAGCAACTTGGAGCAGAAAGGGTTTATTTCATCTTACAACTCCCAGGTCACACTCCATCACTAAGTGAGGTGAGGCAAAAACTGAGCAGAAGACATGGAGGAATGGTGTTTACTGGCTTGCTCCTATGGCGTCATCAGTCTGCTTTCTAACATAGCCCAGGACCACCTGCCCATGGATGGCACCACTCACAGTGGGCTGCGCCTTCCAACATTAACCAAGAAAATTCCCTATAAACTTGCCTACAGACAATCTGATAGAGGGATTTTCTCAATTAAGGTTCCTCTTGCCAGATAATCATTTTCCAAAAAAACCCCTGCCATGTCATATCCCACACCTGGCAGTGAGATTCTCCTTGGATAACTCATCTCTTCCTGAGCATCATGGTTCACCCGTGCAAGGTACCTCTGTTCCAGCTCCCTTCTGTGTGTATTATACTTTTAATTCTCTTATCAACTAAAGCAGTGGGTTTCTGTAAGACTTCTTCATGCATCTTTAGTTTTAGTTAACCACCCCTCACCCCTTCTTTGCCTTACATTCCTACCTCCATTCCCACTTAAACTTTCATTTAAAAAGTACAGCCAGAGCTGTTCTGTGGTGCCAAGAGTCCAAGCTTAGAAAACGCTTCTTTGTGGAGCCAGTGAGATGGTTCAGCACATACAGGCACCTATCATGCATACCTTGGCAAACCAAGTTCAATCCCCCAAATTAGCATAAGTGTGGGAAAGAGAATGAATTCCACAAAGCTGTCCTCTGACCTCCACACACACCCATCCACACAGAATGCTCCCACCACGACAAAAATAACAACAACAATAAAACATTTGTTGGTGAAGCATAGCTTTAATTTCTACTTCTTCACAAGCATGGATAATACTATTCCTCACAGAAAGTGTAAGTATGAAATAAGACTTGAAGTACAGCTTAATAATGGAGCATGTGCTTAGTATGGGACTGTGAGCATACGTTCAAAGTCCCCCAAAACAATAACGCCACTAAAATATGAAAATATTGTATTATGCCACTCCAAACTGAATGGCCTTTTAAGCACTATAACATAATAATTTTTGTATAACATATAATCACACTATTTAATGTTTGCTGATTATTTATTTATTCATTTGAGTGTTTCGAAATGGTTTATCCTGTCCAATCTTCACAACTCTAAATCCCTAAAATTTGCCGCAATTATTTTATGGTTCTGATTAATTTGAAACAATTGTGCATATTCATGAGGTACAATGTGACACATGGGCATAGACTGTACCAATCAAATCAGGATGTACCATCCATCTCCCTGTTTCCTTGTGATTGAACCTTTGAGTTCTTCTCTTCTAGAGCTTCAAATATTTAGTCGGTTGTTGTGAGCTGTAATCACTCCATTGCGCTGTAGAATATTGAAGTATATTTGCTTTCCTGATCTGTGCTTGGTTATCCAACTTCCATCTAGCATACTCCCTTCAACCTTTTCACCTTCTAGTGTTGTGTGATATTTTGTTTGTGTTCTGATGAATAAAGTTTGCCTGGAGATCAGAGGGCAGAGCTAGCCACTAGTTAACCATAGAGGCCAGGCAGTGGTGGCTCACACCTTTAATCCAGCACTTGGGAGACTCATGCCTTTAATTCCAGCCCAATCAGGAGTTGGAGACGTGATCTTGGCCCCCCTTTCAGTCTGAGGATCTGGAGAGGTAAGAAGTCACTAGTGGCTGCTCTTTGCTTCTCTGATTTTTCAGGTTATTGTCCCAGTATTTGACTCCTGGTTCTTATTGATTAGACTAATTAGGCTCATGCTCCACCCTCTAGTACTCATAGCCCCACTTAGATACAATAAAATAAATCTAAGTTAAGTAACAAGCCATCTGGTATACCAGTCAGCTATTATTGGGTACAAAATCACCTTGAAACATAATTGCTTAAAATTCTGTTCCAAATTCTTTTGGTCAACAGTTTAGGCTGGGCTCAACTGGGTTGGTTCATCTATGCTCCATTTGTTTTGCATCTGAGAAGACTGGGGCCCCTCTTCCCATGGTGTCTCTACTTGAAGGAAGTCAGTTCTTCACTTGGTGAGATGACGCAGTAGCTTCCAGTGATCAGCATGAAAGACAATCATTAATGAATAGGTGCCTGTCAAGCCTCCCACTGGTCCACTTGGGTCTCAAATCTGAAATCAAGATGTCAAGACCTCAACAAGAGTATGTGTCTAAGAGGCAAGGTTCCTTGAAAGTTACTGAATTGAACTCTTCTACTCAGAATGCAAAAGCATATTCTGAGTTGAAAGAATTCTGACTTTAGCATTCATGATTGTAACCAGCACATAGTATTTGCCACCAAAAACGCACACGTGCACACACACACACACACACACACACACACACACACACACACACACACTTGTTTTCTATTAACATTGTGGTTTTAGCAATTCCCTTCTGAAACAACACAGGCATTCTGAATCACATGTCTAGACAATTCCTTTACCACAGAAAATCCCAGGAACTGTGTGGTAGACTTAAGAAAGCACGAATTAATGGCAGGAGATTCCTTTTCACTTCTTAACATGAGAAAGATTGAACTTTACATAAACCTCTCTAGGGATGGAGCTAATACTGAAGGTGGCATTAACGCATGAAAACACAGCAGCATTGCCTCACTCTGTGTAACATTGTACTGTCAACACACAACCCTCCCGTGAGGGAGACTCTTGTGCATGCCAGGCTCTCCCTCCAGCATCTGAAAGTTAAGCAGGCTTTCTTAGCACTGTACAAAAGAATGTTTTAAGGTAATTCCGTTGGTGCAAAATATGTGTCAGAGCTGAGTCACTAGAGACAAGAAAACTAAGATTATGGAGCACAGAGAGGTGTTACTGATATAGAAAGGATAGAAATGGCCCTGGTCATCATATAAAGGGAAATGGCAATCAGCAGGGTTTAAGGTTAAGTCCCCTACTTTGAATGTCTGGCACTTGTCTCTTTTCAGGGTACACAGTGCTTTTACACTGGAACCCCATGATGGGTTGTGGTGGTTTGAAAGAAAATAGCCCCCAAAGAGAATGACACTAATAGGAGGTATGCCCTTGTTGGAGTAGGTGTAGCCTTGTTGGAGGAAGTGTGCTACTGTGGAGGCAGGCATTGAGGTCGCATATATGCTCCAGCCACGCCCAGTATCTTAGGCCACTTCCTGTTGCCTGCCTATCAAGGTGTGGGACGCTTAGGTCCAGGACCATGTCTGCCTGCCCGTCACCATGTCACACCATGATGATAATGGACTAAACCTCTGAACTGTAAGCCACCCCAATTAAATGTTTTCCTTTATAAGAGTGGCTGTGGTCACAGCATCTCTTCACAGCAGTAGAAACCCTAACTAACAGGACAAGGACATCATCTCAGTCAGAAGAAAGTTGTGTGCTGCCCTCAGACCTGCAAGATCTTGTTGGCTGACCCCTAGGACACCAGAGACGTTGGAGAAAGTCTAGGACTAGGATTTAAACAGGAATGTGAAACAGATGTTGTGATGAGAGCGGCATTGAGAAAGATTGCTCAAGTAACAGAGGGTGTTAAGTACCAGTTGGCTGTATGGAGACAGTGCTGAAAATGCAGGTCTGAGCCACAGAGGAGGGCTCTGGAGTCAGAAATCTGGACATGCATTCTCTGTGCTACCATCTGTGTTGGTTTGGGGTTTTTTTTTCCTTCTACAAGTAATGGCTAGGTAATAAAATCATGGGAGCTGGGGTAAAATAAGGAAGATAGGTCTGCTTTTCCCTTTGTAATATCTGTATTAATAAATAATACAAAGGAATCCTTTGTATCCCCAGATGTTTGAGAAATGCCCGTCATATCTGAGATTATATTTTCTTCTGCCTTTTAAAAAATATCCCACAATTTACCAAAAAGAAAAGAAAAAAGAAGATGAAAAAAGGAAAGAGGAAAGAAAGAGAGGAAGGAGAAAGTCAGAGGGAGGGAGGGAGGGAGGGAGGGAAAGAGAGATGGAGAAAGAAGGAGGGAGAACAAGAGGGAAGGAGGTCATCACTGTATAAACGATAAGGGCATGCTTAGAGAAAACAGTGGGAAAAATTAACTTAATGTAGCACTCAGTGATGCACTGTTAGTATCATTATACAACGGATGTCCTGAAGAGACATACTGCCATAGTCTATTGTCACAAAAACTCATCTACAGGAAAGAACAAAAGAAAGAATTTTAATAAAACATTTTGCCCTGAGCAAATGTGCTTCTTGTACCATCCACGAGAAAGGACAGCTGTTTGATAATACCTGAGCCCTGACCTTGCTTTGGGACTCTTCCTGACTTAATGCCATTGAAAGTAAATTCATGAGCTCCCAAAGGTGCAGAATCCATCCTGCCTCAGAGGTGCTCAAGGAGTGGTCGCGCCCTGTGATTATTTACACTGCAGCCTTCAAGAAATCCCCAGTGACCTTGAAGGTTTTGCCAAAGTCATTTCTCACAGAAAGCACTTCTCTGAGGGCAACTTTGAAAGAATTTACTAACAAAGGAAGAGGGGTTTATGTATATCTATAATTCAACAGCTTGTGCTTTCAGATATAGGTGATTTATTTAAAATTACTCTAAAAACAAAGGCAACATCTGCTCAAAGACAATTGAAACTTTTTACAATGTTAAAATGACAAGCCAGCAAACAGCAAACTGGCTACTTCTTTAGAAATCTTTTTGATGTCCAGGCTGAGGTCCTTAGGTTCAGTAGGGATTTTGGGCATATTCTCTCTCTATATAGTATTTCCTGTGATTCCAAACCACGCACATTCATCACTGATGAGCACATCTTTACAAGCAATGCTGTGGTTAACAAATTGCCTTTCTGTAAGGACCAACCAGCCAGTGTCTGCATACGACACCCCAAGACCAAGTTCTCAGCACAAAGGAGATTGACTTGCTCCAGAGGGACAGAGGGCAGAGAATAAGAGACAAAGACGAAGCTAGGGGATGAGGAAGAAGGGGAAGGAAGCAAGGGAGAGCGGGCAGGGATATTTCCCAGGGACAAAGGACTGCCTCTGGATAGAGAGGAGACAAACATGATCCATAGGCAAACGGCAGTTTATAAAGGAAAGAGGGAAATCCCCATGTTAGGATGAGTTCGTTTGTTTTGATTAGGCATGTTAACTACGTGAGCCAAAAGGGGGCTTTTGATTACTGGACTTCAATACTTTGATAGCTGGACCTTGGTAATCAGTCTCAGGAAGAGGAAGTGGCCAAATGAGGGACTAGACCTTCGTGGCTAGCTTTAGGAATGCAATGTATGGTTGAGCGAGGCAGAGGGAATGCAGGAGGTCATGCAGGAGGTCAAGGCCTACCAGAGCCATGTTCACAGTGCTCGGGGCTGCCAGAGCCCTTCACTGTCTCTACTAATTATCTCAATTCCTGGAGGTAAGACAGAACGTGGATGGGGATTACCATTTGACACAGGAGCATTTTAGCCTCAGACAATCTTGTCACCAGTGATACGGACAGATGCAGAAGCTTGAGAAGTCCCCTTTTTTCCCTTGGAGACTTCTGTTCAGCAAAACTGGGATTTGCGGCTTCACCACAGAAAAGAATTGCAGAACGAATCAGAGTTGAAGATTTTATTAGAAGACATTATTACATAGACCACAAATATTGGAGTTAATAGAAAGAGGCACTCAGGGAAAGGATGGCACATACCCAAACGTGGTTGTGGGTTTCACCAGGAAAAGCCACAGCTGGATTTCTTTACAGTGGGCATATACAGGAGATTGGTGGCTCTCAAGTTACAGTACAAAAGGTTGCTAAGTGCCCCTCCCCCTTCTAACATTGCCAGAGACTGTAGCTCCCAGCAATGCTAAAAGTTGGACTTCCTTCTGTAAACAAAGTTAAAAGGTAGAATTAAGGAAGGGGCTTAATTTAGGACTGAAAATGGAGTGCTGGGAACTCAAGGTCATACCTCATCTTGGCCCTAAGGAAGCATGGCCCATTCACTGTCCTTGACAAGATGGCGTTTGGAAACTATATATTGTCTCTGTAGCCAATTTGGGCTTCATCAGTGGTGTTTGAAGTCTTTTGACTGCCAGCAGGACAGGCAAGCCAGACCTTTCTTCCTCATGCTCTGTGTCCCATGTCCCTATAATCTGTCTTGCCTCACTGTGATTTGCTTAGCATCAGGCATTGCTCTGAATATTGGTTATTGGGTTTTAAATAAGCAGGCCATTGTCCTTACCTCATAGTGCTTACCTTTTATAATGAATATTCGCACATACGTGAAGACATAACTATGTAGCATAGCACCAAGGGACAGCAGATGGTGAGGCTGAGACCACAGCCATCTGCCAAGGGTTTTTCCTTGCATCTTCCATCACTGAAAATCCTAGAATAACAGTCCACGTTATGTCCTGTTGTGACTCTCACCATGCAGATTAGACGCATACAACACAGCTTTCCCTCCCTCCCTCCACACATGAACACCGCTTGTCTAGTGCAAAGCAGTGATCCTGTGCCTGTGGATTGCTGCTGGCCATCAGCAAGGGTAATGTCAGTGTTCTAGAAAGGTTCTTTTCAAACCTGCTTTGGAGATATTGTAGATAATGGCAGTTCTAGGCACCAGCATGGTTTTTTTGAGAACAAGTGAGACCAGCAGATCAGCTTCTCCTAAATATACAAGTCAGGAAAAGAGATGCTTGAGGACAGTGTGGCAGAAACAGTGGTTCTGTGTTGTGTCTGCCTATGAGTGTATGTGTGCAGATGTGTGTATGTGCGCATGTGAGTACATGTGCATATATGTGCATGTAGAAGTTAGAAGACAAACTCATGTGCCATTTTTCCACCTTGTTTTTTGAGATAGAATTCCTCACTGACCTGGTAGTACCCAATTGATCTAGGCAACTGGTTGGCCAGTGAGTCCAGAGAGCTACCTGTCTCTGCCTCCCCAACTCAAGGTTCACCAGTGTAGACTACCACAGCTGTATATCTCCATGGCTTCTGGGGATGGAACTCAGGTCCTCAGGCTTGCATGACATGCACTTTACCAACTGAGCTACATCCTTAGCTGCTTCCTTATTTTAAGAGCCATCTGAAATCATCTTATGAATAATGTTAGTAATAACTGGACAATCAAAAATGCCATGACTATGCTTGGTAACAAAGTATCTGTAAGGAAGGTACCCTGAATGGTTAAGTGAATTTAAAGATGTGTGTGTGTAGGGGTGTGTGTACATTTGTGGAGGTACCTTCAAATCAGAATATGGGTTCAGATTCCCTGGAGCTGGCAGGCAGTTGTAAGCTGGGGACCAAACTCAGGTCTTCTAGAAAAGCAGCAATCACTCTTAACCACTGGGCCGTCTCTCCTGCCCACAGTTAAGTGGATTTAAAACGATTCAAATACTCATATCCAAAAGCATTGCTCTTGTCAACTCACAGGAAAACTGCACAGTGGAAACCTCCAACTCCCATCCTCTGATCCATTTTCAGCGCTGATTTCGGCTCCCATGCAGAAGGACATGAGGAGATCTTTTATACTTCTGAGTCCATCCTCAGTTCAAAATACTCACTATGCTGCCCTCAGACGAGATGTTAAAAAAAAAAAAAAAAACAAAGCCAAGGCCTTGGGGAAACCTTGCCCTCTAGAAGTTCTGTGGCCAGCCACGGCTGTCTCAGTGACCATTCTATTACCAGCCAGTCTGTGACCCCTCAAAATTTCTTTGTTGATTTCCCAATCTCGGTACCTCAGAATGGGACTGACTTTAGAGACAGGTTCTTTAAGAGGCAACTCAGTTGAAATGAGACTGTTGGGATGAACTGAAGTCCAGCAGGAGGGTACCGTAACGTTGTACTTTTCCAGTGATGAGGCCGCCAGCTTTGTACATGATAGGAGAGCATACTACCAGCTGAGCTACATCCCCGGCCGATATCTGCTAAGAGATCAGGACACAGACACACACATAGGAACACTAGGTGCTAGGGCCTTAATGTGTCCCCCTCAATAGCCAGATGTTGCCAGTGTGGCAGTGTTAAGAGACAGGGCTGCTCACAGCACCTTGGGCTGAGAGGGCTCCTTTCTCACAGACGGCACACGCATTGTGCAGGGTGGGACTGTCTTGCCCTTCCTGCTTCCTTCCACTGAGTGTAGCCGCAGCAAGAAGACTCAACAGATGCTGGTGCTTTGGTTTAGTTTCTCAGCTTCCAGAACCACAAGGAAATAAAACCCCAGTGTTAGGCTACCAGGTCTCAAGTATTTTACTGTAACAGTACAAAATGGGTCAACACAAAGACAGAGGTGGACAGCCATCCGCAACCACAGAGCGAGCCCTGGAAGAACCCATCCTGCTGATGCCTTGATCTTGATTTTCAACCTCCAGATCAGGAAGGAATCGGCTGCCAATGGGTAAGCCATCCAGTCTGTGGTACTTCATACCACAACTGTATTAAGGCAATGTCCACCCCAGTCAGGGCCTCTACCACCCTAGACTTTGCCCCCTAAAGCCATACAAGCTTCCTGCCCAACTTCCACTTCAGCCCCCAACTCGGGGGTTTTTGACAGAGCCTTGGGCAAAATAATGACTTAGGGGATATTAGCAACTGACTGCAACTGTGAGTGTGTGTGTGTGTGTGTGTGTGTGTGTGTGTGTGTGTGTGGTCATTTGTTAAATTGGCTTTTGTGAGTACAGGCCTGGTAAGCTTATGGAGGTCAGAGGAGAACCTCAGCTGTGAGCTCTCACCTTTTACCCTGTTTGAGATAGGGTCTCTTCTTGTTCACCACTCTATCCTCCTAAAATCTGGTCCTCCAGCTCCTGGGGATCCTCCAGTCTGCTTGCCAGTTGCCATAGGAACACTGGAATTCCACGTGTGTGCCATGGCACCCAGCTTTACATGGGATGGATGATTTGAACTCAGATCCTTGTGTTTGTTCAGGAAGTGTCTTACCCACTGATCATCTCCCCAGTCCATGTCTTAGTTTTCAATACCAAATGACTATGACATTAAAGTCTTTATATATTATCATCACTTTTTTAATGCTGAGGTTTTTATAAAGCACACACTTCAATCTAAGTCACAGGGAAGGGTTCACTTTTCCTTCAACAATGAAGCTCTCCAGGCTAGTGGCGCTGTATTTATATATCTTAACAGAGTTTTCCCCCTCGCTCTTGTTTTTTATAAGGAACAGCGGGACCAGAGTCAAATGTAAAGTGAAGCCTGGGCAAAAATGACGTGGAAATCCTCTCTGATTGGTAAAGTGGTGAGGGGACGTAGTACACCAGGGAAGATGTGAACCTCACAGGCTTTCAAACAGAAATGAAGATGGATGAGCATGTGACCCACAGGGGAATTCAGGACTCCGTCTTAGTTTATAAATAGTGGCTGTCACCTTTTATCACATTCTTAAAATAGCCCGGAACATTAACAGAAAAGAACAGACAACTGAAGTGTATCGTGACAGATTTTGTCAATGAAAATAATTAACCTTCAACACAGAAAAGGAGAGATGAGGAGGATGGGAGTATGAGGGGCCGTGACAGCAACAGCCAAGCCGGAGCCCTGATGCTGGTCGAAGGTCTCCCTGGGCAAGTGCAGGGCCTGCTATGGGGGATGGGAGTTAGTGATGGGGACAGCATTGTCATTCGACAGCTGTTGGTGCAGCCTTCGCTGTAGGCAGCACGCTGAGCTGAATTCTGCACATGAGTTGAATGAAGACAAGTCCGTCCCTACCGTTCTGGGGATTGCTGCCTAGGAAAGGTGATTACAGCCATCTTACAGGGCAGGGCAGGAGGTTTGTCGTGAGGCATAAACCACTGGGCTCAGAGTCAGAGGTCAGGAGGAGACATTCAAGTGATTTGGGAGAGCCACAGAGAAGGATCCATATATGATGTGGGTCTTTCAAGAAGAGTGAGATTGTTCTAGAACCTGTGAATGATGAAGGAAATGAGTCAGTAAATGACAATAAATGTAGATGCAGCTGATGTTTTTGTAGGTACACATGCTTTTATTGATTATTCTATGCTAGAAAAAATGTATAAAATTATTTATCTGAGGAAGAGAAATGGAACCTAAACTACATAGTAGGTTAAATATACCAAATAGGAATTAATATCCTCCTCCAACTCCACTCACAAGCAAGGGGGCAAAGCCATCATTGCTGCAGGTGCAAACTAGTTTGCAAGGAAAGGAACATGCACAGCCAGGTACTCCAGGAACAGCTTTATTGTCCTCCATCGCCACCACAGCCACCCCCAGCTTCCCGTTACCATAATGAAACACCTGAGATAATGTGCTTACAAAGGTCAGGTTGGGAGGTTTAACTCCATGGTATATTGTCTTCATTGCTTGAATCAGGGCAGCAGGTCTCAGCAGGTCTCAGCAGGTCTCAGCAGGTAGGACAGAACAAACAGTTTTCTTAGTAGCTAGGGTGAAGAATTTGGACAGGAATTTAGACACCAGAGACCCACAGTCCCTTTCCAGGGAACACTTCCAGGGACCTGCCTCTCACTGGGCCCCACTTCCTAACTCACCACCTCCAACAGCCTGGGGACCAAGCCTTGAGCACATGGTCCTTTGAGAATCCTTTTAATTTTTTATTTTATTTATTATTATTATTGTTGTTGTTGTTTTTGAGACAGGGCTTCTCAGTGTAGTTCTGGCTGTCCTGAAACTCACTTTGTAGACCAGGCTGGCCTCAAACTTAGAGATCCACATGTCTCTGCCTCCCAAGTGCTGAGATTAAAGGCGTGCCCACTACGGCCCAACTTGAGCATCATTTTAAACTGCTACAGTCAC
>CABHPR010000051.1:0-13990 GCA_902168415.1 Peromyscus melanophrys
CCACCCACAATTTGCATCCCCTCTTCTCTTCTCTCTCCCATTTCCAACTCTCTCCTCACCTCTCTTACTTTTGCTTATCTCCTCCCTCCTCTCTCCCCCCTCTCTCTCCTCCCCACTCTCTTTCCTCCCCCTTTTCTCTTTCCTCCAGTTCTCTGTCTCCTCTCTCTCTGTGGTCCTTCCAGGGTTGACTCATCCATCTTGCTTCCATACCCCCTACAGCTGGTGGTGAAGGGTGACCACAGAGATAACCGACAGCTGACACCTGGACAGCAAATGACACTCAGGATTGAGGGAAACCAGGGGGCCCGAGTGGGGCTCGTGGCCGTGGATAAGGGCGTGTTTGTGCTGAACAAGAAGAACAAACTCACCCAGAGCAAGGTGAGTACCTGCATCCCAGAGCCCGACCTGGAGCAGAGTCTGGGAAAACGAGAGTGTGGTGGGTGCGATTCTGGGCTGGGATTCTGTCAGGGCTGGATGTGAGGGTAGGAGGTATGGGGACGGCCGGCTGAGCTTCATCATGGATTGGATGAGGGTCTGCTGACCTGGCCTCTCCCCGCAAACTCCGCCACCCACCCCATCTCATCCCACTTGCAGATCTGGGACATGGTAGAGAAGGCAGACATAGGCTGCACCCCAGGCAGCGGGAAGGACTATGCGGGCGTCTTCATGGATGCAGGCCTGGCCTTCAAGACAAGCCAAGGCCTGCAAACTGATCAGAGAACAGGTGAGAAAAGGGACCAGGGGTGGACACAGGGAGGGACCTGCCTCCATCCCCAATGCCCATATAAGAGCAGGACCCCGAGAGCAGGAAACTGAATCTCACCTTCCTCCACAGCAGCACCTGCCATCCCTGATTTGTTTTAAATTAGTTTTTAATTGCATTTAATGAAAGTGGTGTGTGTGTGTGTGTGTGTGTGTTCATATGTGCATGGGTGTGCATGCTGATGTGCATATGTGTACACAAGTGTGTACGTGTGTGCACAGGAGTGTGTGTGTGTGTGTGCCTGCGAGCGTGCACCCATGTGCACGCTCACACCACAGCATGCATGTGGAGGTCAGAAGACAACTCACACCAGTCAGTTCTCACCTTCCAACATGTGGGTCCTGGGGATCAAACTCAGGTCATTGGGATTAGCAGCAAGCCTCTTTACCCACTGAGCTGTTTTTTTTTTTGTTTTGTTTTTTTGTTTTGTTTTTTCCTGGAGCGGAGGACTGAACCCAGGGCCTTGTGCTTGCTAGGCAAGCACTCTACCACTGAGCTAAATCCCCAACCCCCCACTGAGCTGTTTTGCCAGCCTCCATTGCTGCTCCTTGAGCCTCAGTCTCCTCTACTGCAAAAAGGGTGCAATCACACCCTGGCCTCACCCATCTCACACCTGTCCCTCCCTCAGATCTTGAGTGTGCCAAGCCAGCTGCCCACCGCCGCCGCCGCTCGGTACAGTTGATGGAAAGGAGGATGGACAAAGGTTAGATGGACACCATCTCCATGCATCACCCACTCCCATCCTGTTAGAATCCCAAGGGAGGAAAGGAGGGTTGCCTCCCTTGTCCTACCCCAGGGAAGTTCTACCTGGAGTTTGGTCTGATCCTCTCCTGATGGCTAAGGCTGACGCCGGGTCTGGGCCTCCCACAGCGGGTCAGTACACAGACAAGGGTCTGCGGAAGTGTTGTGAGGACGGCATGCGGGATATCCCTATGAGGTTCACCTGCCAGCGCCGGGCACGCTTCATCACTCAGGGGGAGAACTGCGTGAAGGCTTTCATAGACTGCTGCAACTACATCACTGAGCTTCGCCGGAAGCACCAGCGAGACCAAGTGCTGGGCCTGGCCAGGAGTGAGTGGCACCCCAAAGGGGAAGGTCTCAGCAATGGGGTGGCTGCACCTGTCTGCTGGGAGAGTGGCCCAAAGACTGGGGCCCCAGTCCTGAACCCTCGGAAGACAGAAGGAGGAGGGTGAAGGCCATCTGGGCTTCATAGCAAGGAAGAGAGAAAGGAAGTAAGGGAAGGGGGTAAGGGAGCCCAGAGTGTTCCTCGTACTGGCCTATGCTCCCATCCCACAAGCCAATACATCTTCAGCAAAGTGAAGATAAATTCTACAATCACTCCACATCACAAGTAGGTATGGTGGCACATGCCTGTCATTGCACACCCAGGAGACCTAGGCAGGAGGATTACTGTAGGTCTCGGGCCAGCCTGGGCTACCTAGTGAGTTCCCAACCAGCTTGTATGATGCTCATATGATACCAACACATCTGTAGAACACGATTTTTAGTTTTTATTTCCTGGATGGAGAGAGGACTCCCCACAAAGCCCCAGCGCGTCTGGGGCTGGTGGGAAACCCTCACCCCAGGGTGAATGCATTTACATAAATGTATGCAAGGGACCCACCCCAAAGTGGGTCTTTTTCCAAACCACATCTACCCATCCTCAGATGACCTGGATGAAGACATAATTCCCGAAGAAGATATCATCTCTCGAAGCCAGTTTCCAGAGAGCTGGTTATGGACCATAGAGGAGCTGAGAGAACCGGAGAAAAATGGGTATGGCTACATGGTCGGTCAGTGGGTAAAGGTTGGCCACAAGACTGACATGGTGGAAGGAGAGAACCAACTCCCACAAGTTGTCCTCGACCTCCACATGAGGTTAGGACAGGAGGCCATACACTCTCTCACACATACACAGTAAATACATTTTTTAAAAGGCAGGTGAGGCTAGGACACCCCCAGTCCACATTCCTGCCTGAGGGCAGAGAGCATCCCCCCACCCCCAACAAGCTCTTTTACATGTGATTTGCATTCACCTGCCAACTTCCTGTCTCCTGTGGAGTCACCATGGAGGTCCATGTCCTGAACTAGCAAAGCCACAGGTGCAACAGAGAGCTCCTCTCTAACCTGTCCCCAGGGGTCTCCACCTCCACACCCTTCTCTATCCTGGTAGATCTTACTCCTTAAATTTTAAATTTCTGCCCCACCCAGAATCTCCACGAAGGTCATGAACATTTTTCTCAAAGACTCCATCACCACCTGGGAGATTCTGGCCGTGAGCTTGTCAGACAAGAAAGGTAAGGGAGGGGCTGGGGAGGTGGCTCAGAGGTGAAGAACTTGCCCTGTGAGCATGAGAACCCAAGTTCCGTCTGCAGATCCGACATAGGCAGGGCGTCCGGGTGCTGGGTAGGCAGGAACAGGAGGACTGCTGGGCTTCCTGGTCAGCCAGCCCAGCCAATCACTGAGCTCCAGGGTCAGTAAGAAACCCTGTGTCAAAAAATAAGGTAGAGGGCCGGGGGAGCTCAGTGGTTAAAAGCATTTGCTAGTCTTGCAGAGGACTAGAGTTTTGTTCCCAGCACACATTTCAGGCAGCTTACAACTGCCTGCAGTTCCAGGGGATCAGACGCCCTCTTCTGGCCTCTATGGGTACTGCACTGAGTACATGTGCACCTACATAAAATTAATTAAGGTGGAGGAGCAATTGAAGACAACACCCAGAGTCGACCTCTGGCCTCCTCACACATGTGCACCTGTGCACATACGTGTACATGTAAACACATAGAGACTGGACACAGCTGGCCGTGATACCACCACATCTGGGGTTTGTCAGTCACATGTGCATGTTTAGTCTCTACCTTTCTGTGAAGGGGATCAGCCACGGCCAGCAAGGGAACTTGAACCAGGGGCCTGGCTAGGCCTCCCTGCACAGCCCTCCCACCTAGACCCTTCACACTGCTCTCTCTGCCCACAGGGATCTGTGTGTCGGACCCCTATGAGATCAAAGTGATGCAGGACTTCTTCATTGACCTGAGGCTCCCCTACTCTGTGGTGCGCAATGAGCAGGTGGAGATAAGAGCAGTGCTGTTCAACTACCATGAGCAGGAGAAAATTAAGGTGGGAGCAAGCCAGAGCTGGGAGGTTCAACAGGACCCACCGACCCACCTTTGCCTGCCATAGCCCCTCCCTCACTTACCCTCCACCGGCCCCACCCTCATCTGCCCTGGCTCCTCCTTCATCTGCCCTGGCTCCTCCCTTATCTATCCTGGCTCCTCCCTCACCTGTCCTGGTCTCTCCTCACATGTCCTGGTCCCCCTCACCTGCCTTGGTCTCCCCTCACCTGCCCTGGTCTCTCCTGACCTGCCCTGGTCTCTCCTCCCCTGCCCTGGTCCTCTCTCACCTGCCCTGGTCCTCCCTCCCTGTAGGTGAGGGTGGAGCTGTTGCACAACCCAGCCTTCTGCAGCTTGGCCACTGCCAAGAAGCACTACTTCCAGACCATCGAAATCCCTCCCAAGTCCTCCGTGGCCGTGCCATATGTTCTTGTCCCCTTGAAGATTGGCCTCCAGGAGGTGGAGGTCAAGGCTGCCGTCCATGGCCACTTCATCACCGATGGTGTGAAGAAGACACTGAAGGTTGTGGTGAGTCCTCGGGGGCATCTGCTGTCCCTGCCCTCAGCTCTCCTTGCTGTTGACCTGGGCTTGGAGACACCAAGGATCATCTTAGGGCCCAGGTGTCACAGGATTAGAGCTGGCCAGGGCTGTGTGTAGAGCGCTAGCTACTTCATGCAAAGAAGCTCTGGGCTCTGTCCTCAGTGGGGTACGACCTGTCATCTGAGCACTGGAGAGGTCGGGGCAAGAGGATCGTGAATTTGGGAGAGCAGGGTTAACTTAATGACACCTTGTCTCAGGTTTTAAAAAGTTAAAAGGTCCCAGGGAGAGGCTCCCCTGGCACAGTGATTGCTGTATAATCGTGAGGAGCTGAGTTTAGATCCTCAGCCCCCAGACAGATGCCAGAGGAAGTGGTTGACTCTTCAAGAGACTCTGCCTCAAAAGATAGGGATAGAAGAAGACATATGGCATTGACACTTTCACATGCTTGCACACATTGAACACACACATGCACACACATTTGCACACACTCACACAAGCATTCACACTCACACAATACATGCACATGTGTACACACACATGCACACACTATACATACACACACGCACACTTCAGTCACACACATGCACACACAGAGGCATGCACGCACACGCACACACTCACATATACATGCACACTCCCAAACACATGCATTTGTGTATATACACACTCACACATATGCAAACAACATGTACACCTTACCCTCACATACATGCACACTCATGTATCCACACTCTCACACACATGCACACAAGAGTGTAAGGTAGGTGTTTGTATCCCCTCCTCAGAAGAAGAAGTTGTGACACAGAGAGGTCACAGAGGGAGAAGAGGCAGAGTCCTTCTGAAGGGGTCATTCTCCAAACAGCGTCCTGTTCACCATCCATGTATCTCTTGTTGTTTTATCCACCCTCCTTCACAGCCGGAAGGTATGAGAGTCAACAAAACCGTGGCTGTCCGTACACTGGATCCAGAGCGCCTAGGTCAAGGTGAGAGGCAGGCAGAGTGGGCAGGGTGGTGTAGGGCACCAGCAAAGGGGGAGGGGTAGCTGGTACTACCCAGGTCTCTTCCACACTCATCCTGCAGGGGGGGTGCAGAGGGAGGATGTGCCTGCTGCAGACCTCAGTGACCAAGTGCCAGACACAGACTCAGAGACCAGAATTCTCCTGCAAGGTACGATGGCCTCTTCCCTGGCGTGAGGGTCTGGGCAGGGGTCAGAGTAGCTGGGAGCTACGAACGGAGTTCCATCTCTTGGAGGGGGGAGACCCTGGACCAGGATGCAGGATTTGGATCTCAATTCTGCCATTTCACTTTGATTGACCTGGGACTCATTTCTTAACATAATGCCTCCCCATGCCTCAGTTTCCCCCTGTGAAAAATGAGGGCAATGATACTGTCTTAGTCACTGCTCTATAGCTGTGATGGGACACTGACCACGGCAACTCTTAGTCCGGGATCTTTACGGCAGGGAGCAGGCAGGCATGTGCTGGAGCAGTAGCTGAGAGCTACATCCTGATCCACAGGCAGAGGGAGGAGAGAGACTGGGCCTGCTCTGTGCTTTTGAAACCCCAAAGCCCACCCCAGTGACACACCTCCTCCAACAAGGCCACACCTCCTAATCCTTCCCAAACAGTTCCACTAACTGGGCACCAAACATTCAAATATATGAGCCTCTGGGGGCTGTTCTCATTCAAACACCACAGATACTCTATGCCTTGTTTGCTGTGAGGATTGATCCATAGCACTTCCAACCCCCCACTTCATCTGGAACAATGCGGCTTGAATCGGCCTGCAGGAGCCTCCTGCAGAAGTTAGTTTAGCAAATAGCATTTGCTGGTGAAGATATTTAATGAGAAGCCACGCCAGCCAAGTACAGAGGATCTGCCCTTCTTGCGTGGATCCACGAAGACCAATAAGGGGATGTTGCACCTCTCAGACAAGCTACCATACAGAGCAAGAGACAGTCCCTAAACTCTAAAGTGGTTTGGGCGTTAAATGAGATGCTATGTGGAGTTCTCCAACAGACAGTAGCGATGAATTCTAAGCCAGAGCTGTCTGTGGATACTGCCATTATTTTAACTAAAGGTGAAATTAAATGTCCAAGATGGGGTACAACCTCCCTCTAAACCCACATAGGACTCCCCCTCCTGCGGTCCCCAAGCTCTAGGCTTCCTCTGGTCAGAGACCGGCTTGAACAGACCTTTTCCTCCACCCTCGGCTGCAGGGACCCCAGTGACTCAGATGACTGAGGATGCAGTGGATGCGGAGCGGCTGAAACACCTGATCGTGACCCCCTCAGGCTGTGGGGAGCAGAACATGATTGGCATGACACCCACAGTCATTGCGATATACTACCTAGACCAGACAGAACAGTGGGAGAAGTTTGGCCTGGAGAAGAGGCAACAGTGCCTGGAGCTCATCAGGAAAGGTGGGCCTGCTCTGGAAACCCCCAAACCAGCTCCTCCTCCAAAGGCTCCTCCCCTCCTCAGAAGTTCCGCCCCTCCTCCTGAGGCCCCTCCTCGACCTTACAAGCCCCGCCCCTCCTCCAAACCACTCTCCTCCCTGCATCTCCTACATGGATGATTTGCCTCCTATCTGATCCTGGGACCCAGACTGAGTCCTCTTTCCAGAATCCGTGCCCTGCTTGGCCGCTCTTTCCTCTCTCCGCACCTGCCCCACTCCATACAGCACCCCTGCCCCCACTCGCCTTAGTCAGACCCTCCCCCACCATGCTCCCACCCGCCCACACCCTATGCTGTCCTTCCCCTCTCAGCTTCTTCTCCAAGCCCTCCTTTAAAGCCCACTCCCCCTCCTCAGGATCTCGGCCCCATACTCTTTGAACCCTCATCCCACCTCACATAGGTGGCATCCTTGTCCTGCCCTCGGGGCACCCACTGCCCACCCTAGTCAGCCCAGCCCCAGCCCACCCCTCCCTTTCGTGATGCTGTCTATTCCGCACAGGGTACACTCAGCAGCTAGCCTACAAACAGCCCAGCTCTGCCTATGCTGCCTTCCAGCACCGGCCACCCAGCACCTGGTAAGGACAGATGCTCAGCGTGGCTCCCACGACACCCCGACACCCACCTGACCAAAGCCTGAGTCCCCACCAAGAGCGGTCTGGTCCCTCCCTGTCCACAGTCAAGGCTGCAGAACTGAGTGAGCTTTAGATGCCTTTATGCACCAGCTTCATGTGCTTTGAGATGGAAAACCCTAAGGGGCTCTGGCACCGACCCTCTCTGCTCATTGGTGGGTGAGGATGTCATTCTCTGTTTCCAAAAGCCAATTGGTTCACATCTGGTGTCCACCTAACCCCCGCCCTCAGGCTGACCGCCTACGTGGTCAGGGTCTTCGCTCTGGCCGCCAACCTCATTGCCATCGACTCTCAAGTCCTGTGTGGGGCTGTTAAATGGCTGATTTTGGAGAAACAGAAACCGGACGGTGTCTTTCAGGAGGATGGACCCGTGATTTCCCAAGAAATGATTGTAAGAGGCAGGGGGATTCCAGACAGAGTTTGGTAGAGGGTCCCGAGATGGAGAGGAAAGAGCACCATTCCATCTGCCTGATCACTTAGTGGAGGTGGGGGCTGGGCGAACAAAGTTGTAAAACACCAAATATTGCAAGAATCAGAGGCTGACAGAGCCAGCCACGGGGGGGACATGTATGGTATTGTGCTTGGGACCAGAGATCAGCCTTGGGTGTCAGTCTTCAAGGGCCGTCCACCTTTTTTTTAAAGACAGGGTCTCACTCTCCCAAGGCTTACCAAGTAGGCTAGGCTAGCCCATCCCTGAGCCCTAGAGGTTTGGTTGTCTCTGCCTACACAAGCACATGCCACCACACTCAGATATATATAAATGTGAGTTCTGGGACATCAAACTCACTTGCTCAGGCTTGAACCATCCATCTTCCCAGCTCCTACTAAGTGTTTCGACTCATGATCACTTGCATTTACCGTGGACTTGTCGGGGGGTGGCCCCACCACACATCAAGGAGCACTTGTCCGTCTGTGGAGCCGCTGACTGACTCATGTCCATCCTCCCTGTTGGACAAGAAACCCTGTGAGGGATAGCCATGCGTGCTTTTCCTCAGCCATTACACCAGGGGCAGCAGTATGGGGGTCCCCAGTGACACACAGGATGAACAAACAATTCAGTTGATTCACCCTAGAGGGGGGAGCAGAGCCCAGACTCCCCAAGTCTTCAGGGTACATGGTCGCCAGGTAGGGCCACATAAAGACCCACTTCTTCTCCTCCTCCCAGGGTGGATTAAAGAACACCAAGGAGGCCGATGTGTCCCTCACAGCCTTCGTGCTCATTGCTCTGCAGGAAGCCAGAGAAATCTGTGAGGGGCAGATCAACGTGAGTATCTGTCAGCCCTCCATCCTGCCACCCACCCAAGCTGTGGGGAGGCTGTTCTTCTTTCTTCCCTGTCTCCATGATCAAACATTCTGACAGAAAGCAACCTGAGGGAGAGAAGGGTTTCTTTCAGCTTGTAGCTCCACAGTGTAGACATCCTTGGGGGAAGTCGAGGCAGGGACTCAAAGGCAGGCATGTTTGCTGCTCCACACAGCATTACCTCAGACCAACGAACTCATCCCACTCACAGCCGAGGAAACGATGCTGCTCGCTGCCTCACTGGAGGGCTTGTACCTTGGCTAGCTTGCTGGGACACTTCAGGACCAGCTGCCTAGGGATGGTGCTGCCCACCGTGGCGCTCCCACATCTATTAACAATGAAGAGAATCCCCCGCCCCAGACATGAGCAGAGGTCGATCTGACCTAGGCAGTTTGTCCGCTGAGGTTCCCCTCTTAGGCTCCCCTGAAGCTAGCCAGGGGAGCCGTTGTTGCCTTGAGCTGGGAGGTTTGGCCCTCTCGGCTTACTATCTAGATGATCTTGAGAAAATCCATGACACCTGTTGTGTATCGTTGTGACCTCAGAGCTTTCCATGAAGTCTGGCATGTGACTTTTCCTGGGGAGACCCAAAGAAACGTCTATGGCCCTAGACAGTGGTCAACAACAGACCAAGGAAACGACTGAGCCCCAGTTCAGCTTGCTGAACATCAAGTTTATTGGGTCACTTATGGGGCATGAGGAGCTGAATTGCCAAAAGGCCCACCCCACCATGGGTAAAGAGTCACAAAAGCTCACGTCTAGAGTCCCTGCCCAATAGTGGGCAGGTCGACCAAAGAGACTTCCTACCCCAGCAACTGCTACTGCATCTGTAGCCACCGGGAGGGACATGGTGTGTCTCATACCTCTCAGGAGAGTCCGGAGCACTTGCGAGTTTTGGGAGCCTTCTGAGCCTCTAAGTCTCTCTTTGTCTTTTTGAGTTTTATGAGCCATCCCCACCCTCTTGGAAAGAATGTTTCAACTCAGAGCAAATAGCTACACATCCAAGTTCAATAAATGAATGAATGACAAGTCCCTGAGGGTATGATGATGGCGATAATGATGGGGGAGGCCATCTGGCATAGGCGGAGACTGACTGCTGAATCTGGTTTCTAGCTTATGCCGATTTGGGACATTTTATGACATTATTTTATTTATTTATTTTAGTGATAAGCCCTAGGGGAGTATTTACAGGACTGTAATCCACCATTGTGATGAGGCAGGGCTCACCCACTCAAGAACCCGTAGTCCCACACTCCTGCACACCCCTAATGTACAGACGGATTCAGCACAGAAGATCCACACAGTGGCCCCAACAACTAGGGAACTCTTAAAGCCAAACACGTCAAATACAGGGGAGCCCCACAAGGCAGATACTCTCCTTGTCGTGCTTGTGAGATCCCAATTGTTGTCCCTCACAGAGCCTTCCTGGGAGCATTAACAAGGCAGGAGAGTACATCGAAGCCAGTTACCTGAACCTGCAGAGACCATACACAGTGGCCATTGCTGCGTATGCCCTGGCCCTGATGGGAAAACTGGAGGAACCATACGTCACCAAGTTTCTGAACACAGCCAAAGGTAAGGGACACCTCAAGGGGAAGGGGTGTGTGGGTGGGGTGAGGGTCACCTCAAGGAGAAGGGGTGTTTGGGTGGGGGTGAGGGTCACCTCAAGGAGAAGGGGTGTGAGGGGGGAGGGTCACCTCAAGGAGAAGGGGTGTGGGGGGTGAGGGTCACCTCAAGGGGAAGGGTGCATGGCTGAGGGTTGAGGAAGTGTCCTGGACACACACACTGAGCCTGGATGCCTGGTTCTTAGCTGAGGGGTGGAGAGGATGGCCCCACACTGAGCTGCACTCAGTCCATCAGTCTGTTGACTCTTCAATGTAAACCACACAAGAGGCCTGGGGCATCTTTCATTCAACCTTACACTGGGCATCCAAGTCCAAAGGAGAGTCGGGAGCTGGTGGATGGAGACAGTCTTCATTTCTTTTCCTGTTTCTGTTATAAAATACCCCAATGACAGCAACTCAAGGGAGGAAGGTTTCATTTCAGCTCACAGGTCAAGAGGTCTGTCACAGCTGGAAGTCAAGGCAGGGAGAGCTAATCAGGAAGCAGGGTGGATGTAAGCACGCCAGTGCTGGGTTCATTTCTCCATCTTACACAGTCGGGTATCCCCAACCCAGGGGATATTCCTACCCACAGCCACGCTGGGCCCTCCCATATCAGTCCACACAGTCAGGATGAGCCCCCACTGGCAAGGCCAGGGGATTGTCTCCCAGGTCACTCAAACTGACAATCCACACCGAGCATAAACATGGCCACCCGGGCATGGGGAAAGCTAGCTCCTGAACCACTCTCAGGCTGCACAGACAGTGGATGAGGGGCTGGGGTGTCCCCTGTGCAGATCGGAACCGCTGGGAGGAGCCTGGACAGCAGCTCTACAACGTGGAGGCCACATCCTATGCCCTCCTGGCCCTGCTGATACTGAAGGACTTCGACTCGGTGCCTCCTGTGGTCCGCTGGCTCAATGAGCAGAGATACTATGGAGGCGGCTATGGCTCCACACAGGCAAGTGGCCTCCAGCGCCAGCGCTTGCCTCCCAGGTCTCCCAGAGGAGACCCAAGACCCAGGTGTGCAGCTCCCCTGTCATGCAGCGTGGGAGACTGCAGGCAAGCAGACAAACTACATCACTTGCCTTGTTCTACCAGGCTGCTTCCAATGGTGCCCTTGCTTGCTGGAGGGGTCTACATTATATTCTTCCTTCTGCTAGGCTCCCAGTATCCCCCATTCTCATAAAAATGTTCTAGATCATGTTCCTAGGCTCCCCCAATGTCACCCTAACTGGAGGGTTCTAGGTCATGTTTCTAGTTCCATCAGGATCTTAATGCCCCCCCCAAAACTGGAAGGTTCTAGAATATGGTCTCAATTTGACTAGGCTCCCAGTGTCCCCCTCTCTCCTGTGTGGGTTCATGATTTCACCAGACTCCCAATGTCACCTTATCACTGCAGGGTTCTAGATTATTTCCTTCATTCCAGGGGACTCCCCATGTCCCTCTCTTTCACATGTGGGTTCTAGATCACATTCTATATTCCACTGGGTTCTCAAATGGCACACTTTCATATCTGTGAGTTCTAGACCAAGATTCCAATTCCACCCAGACTCTATCACCTTTTTGTCGTTGGTATATTCTATATCAGTTCTCATCTACACAAGGGTACTGCCCGGTGCATCTTCCTCTAGAGCTTTCCAGATGATGACTTGGGCAACTAGGGCAAGCTCAGGCTCAAGCTTGATCTTTCTTTCTCATGGGCTGTCAATCACTTCTCAATGTTCCATCCTCAGTATCACTTTAGAGTTTGGTGCCTCCACACTCCAGTTCATGAGATGGTTCTAGACTAATTCCTGGCCTCCTAAGCCCAAGTCTAAGACTCCTTCCTCTTGATGGGTCTAGAGGTTCTAGACCTTCAGTCTTACACTTGGATTTTCTGATAGATCCTGGCATGTTTTCAGCATTGGTAACTTCTGAACAAAATCTTGCTTCCTTGGAGAATTCTAGACAGGCCTTCAGTATCCAGTGACCGCCACTGTTCTCTTCATACTCTGGTGGGTTCTAGGCCACAGACTGACTGATGACCAGCCCTGGCCTGACCTTCTCACACATAGAACTCTGGGACATCCACCCCTTTCTAACTTTATCTTTGCAGGTTCTGTGTGTGGTGTTGATGCCATAATTCTGATCCATACATCATTATCTCTCCCCAGCACATCCTAACCACCAATTAGAATGCAAAACTAACCATCTTTCTATCCCATGGGCTCTAGGCCACCTTCATGGTATTCCAAGCCTTGGCCCAATACCAGACAGACGTCCCCGACCACCAGGACTTGAACATGGATGTGTCCTTCCACCTCCCCAGCCGCAGCTCCCCAACCAAGTTTCGCCTGCTCTGGGAAACTGGCGGCCTCCTACGATCAGAAGAGGTACAGCCTCACCCCTCACCTCCCTCGCTTCCACCTTCTGTACCAGCCAGGGCTGCAGGAGAGAAGTCAGATGCCTGCCAGAGCCATCAGAGCCAGGGGCAGCTGGCGTTGTATGTGCACTCACGTGTGTGCATGCCTGTGTACAGGTGTGGGAACATTTGTGCATGTGTGTGTGGAGGCCAGAGGACCACCTTAGATGTCATTCTTCAGTGCTGTTCACTTTGTGTGTCAAGATAGAGTCTCTCGCTGGACTAACATTCACCAAATAGACTAGGCTGGCTGGTCAGCAGGCCCCAAGGATCCCCCTCTCTCTGCCTCCCCTGTGCTGGGATCTCAAGCCCATGCCTGGCTTGTTTTACATGGATTCTTGGGATCAAACCTAGGTTCTCACATTTACAAGGCAAGCACCTCGCCTACTGAGCCATCTCTGTGGTCCTGAAGCTGGCTGTTAACACCCCTCTTCTCTTTCCCAACTCCATGTAGACCAAGCAAAATGAAGCCTTCTCTCTAACAGCCAAAGGAAAAGGCCAGGGCACGCTGTCGGTAAGGAAGGGGAACCCACACCTGCTGGGCCCACTGCTCTCTCCTGTCCCCATCTCCCTGTCCTCAGTCATCCTATGCTCCTATGGGACTCTGTCTCCTCTTACCAGGTGGTGACAGTGTATCATGCCAAAGTCAAAAGCAAAGTCACCTGCAAGAAGTTTGACCTTAGGGTCACCACAGCACCAGCCCCTGATACAGGTGAGCAGAATAAAGACCCTTCCATCACCTTCTGGCTCCACCCCTGTCCTATCCCTGCCCTCCTCCAGAACTAGGACCAAAGGTGCCTTCTCCATCACCTTCCAGCCCCACCTCTGTCCATCCCTGCTCTCATCCTGAACCAGGATCCAAAGATACCTTCTCCCATCTTTCTGTTTCTGATTATAGCCAAGAAGCCCCAAGGTGCCGAGAATTCTATGGTCCTTAACATCTGCACCAGGTGAGGATCTGAGTCCTTGGGGTTCATCCTGGTCAATCCCTCCCTTTAGAAAGACTTCTACATTGTGGTAGGCCAGAGCCCCTGCTCTGTGCACACCGCAAGTGCTGCAGCCTTGAGCTACATCCTCGGTCCATCTCCGTCTCCTCTGTTAAGAGCACTTCTTCATTCATGTTGGCGAGCTTGCCATCCCTCCGGCCACACAGCACATCTCTCACATAACCCCAAGGTTCACATTCCCTCCGT
>CABHPR010000053.1:3508-15977 GCA_902168415.1 Peromyscus melanophrys
AAAAAAAAAAAAAAAAAGAATAGGTAAAAAAAGTTGGGTTTAGAAAAGAAAAATAAATGCAATATTTCAGGTAATGACAAACTGTTTCTCATTTTAAAATTCTTTTCATGCTGGAGAGATGTCTGCAGTTAAGAGCACTTTGGTTTGGTTCCCGGCAAACATCAGGTGACTCACAGGTTCCAGGGGCCCCAATGCCTTCTTCTGACCTCTGTAGATATCTGCACACACATGGTATACATATATAACTTAGTTACACATACAGACACAACAAAAATAAATAACTCATTTAAAAGTAAAAATAAAAGGGATTGGAAAAATGGCTCAGAGGTTAAGAGCACTTGCTGCTCTTGCAGAGGACCTGGGTTCAGTTCCCACAGTCACATAAGGGCTCACAACCATCCCTGACTTCAGTTCTAGGAAGTGCAGCGCCCTCTTCTGACCTCTGCAGATATGGCATGCATATGGTGCACATACTTACACGGAGGCAAAGTACTCATACACACAAAATAAAATAATCTCTCTTTTTTGTTGTTCTTTCTCTCTCTCTCTCTCTCTCTCTCTCTCTCTCTCTCTCTCTCTCTCTCTGGATACAGAGTCTCACTATGTAGCATACGTAGACCAGGCTAGCCTTGAACTCAGAAATCCATAAAGGCCACAGAATAAAGTTCCTAATATTATATTGGTGAAAACAAATGACATTATAAGTAAATGGAGGAAAAAAAGATACTCTTTTTTTATAGTATAATTCCAAAAATATAAATTCAGAAAAAAGGGGAATGATAGCAAATAACTGAAGTGGAAGATCGCAGCAGTGGCTGCAGGCAGAAACCGTCAATAAATGCTAAATTTAGAAGGTGAAAGTATATGGAAAATAGTACATTTGAAAATATTCTTACAAAATATCTGTCCATTACAAAGGCTATAACAGCAATTCCAAAGTTGAGAAACTCTGCAAATACCACACTGACTGGGATCTTTGGATTAACATCACCAGTAATAAGACACAAGGCTATGGATTCCATGGGAGAAGGGCACATCATCACTTCTGTGTTGTTCTTGCTAAAAATAACTTTAACCTAATCACAAGGCAGCATCCAAGAAACCTAAACTCAGGACAATTTTACAAAATATGTGGCTAATATTCTTCAAAGTATCCATGTCATAAGAGACAAAAAAAATACCAGAGGAACTGTCCCCAGTTAGAGGACAAGAAGGAGCGTGATGATGGAGGGCAGTAAGCAAACCTCAGCCGGCTCGTAGACTGTGAAAATGGTGCTGGCGAGCAATCGGGCGAGATCTGAGGGAACATCACTGACTGTGCCGTTCCCTCCACGCAAATGCCCCAGCTGTGATCACTGCGCTGTGGTTCTGTAAATTGTTAATATTAAACAAAGTGACGCCAAGTGTAGCGAGACACGCCAGTAATCGCAGGAGTTGAGAGACTGAAACTGGAGGAGCCTGAGTCCCAGGCCAGCCTGGGCTGCTTACTAAGGTGCGGCCTCAAAAACAAAACAAAATAAACAACATTTTTCTGGGTTCAATTCCCAGAGCTGACAGCAAAGAAACAAGAAGAGAAGCAGGGTTGGGGGATAGCTCGGTGGTTTGCGCTTGCCACACAAACATGGGGACCTGCACGTGACCCCCAGAACCCGGAAAAAGCTGGACTTGGTAGTGTCTGCCGTCTTCGTAGTGTTCCTACAATAAGCTGGAAGGCAGAGATGGGAGACTCCACAGAACTATGGGCCAGGTATCCTGGTGTACCCAGGTGCAACAAGAGATCCCGTCTCACACAGGAAGCAGAGGGAGGGCTGACAGCCAAGGTTGTCTTTTGACCTCCATATGACAGCGTGCACACACACAGGAACGCAGTGCACACACACAGGAATGCAGTGCACACACACAGGAACGCAGTGCACGCACACACAGGAACGCAGTGCACACACACAGAACTACAGGAACGCAGTGCATACACACAGGAACACAGTGCACACACATAGAACACAGTGCACACACAGGAACGCAGTGCACACACACAGAATGCAGTGCACACACACAGGAATGCAGTGCACACACACAGGAATGCAGTGCACGCACACAGGAACGCAGTGCACGCACACAGGAATGCAGTGCACACACACAGGAACGCAGCGTGCACACACACAGAACGCAGTGCACGCACACAGGAACGCAGTGCACACACAGGAACGCAGTGCACACACACAGGAATGCAGTGCACGCACACACAGGAACGCAGTGCACACACACAGAACTACAGGAACGCAGTGCACACACACACAGAACACAGTGCACACACAGGAACGCAGTGCACACACACAGGAACGCAGTGCACGCACACAGGAATGCAGTGCACGCACACACAGGAACGCAGTGCATGCACACAGGAACGCAGTGCACACACACAGGACACAGGAAAAGTGAGACTGCAGGTGTGCAGAAATGTCTATTTTGCAGCCTTCTCTAAATAATTGTACATTAGGGGCCACAAGGATGATTCAGTAGGTCAAATGCCTGCTGAAAAAGTATGAGGACCTGAGTTCAGATCCCCACCACCCATATAAAAGCTGGTAACCCCGGTACTGAGGGGGCAGAGACAAAAGGATCCCTGCAGCTCACTAGCTGGCCAGCCAGCCTAGCCAAATTGACGGGGTCTAGGTTCAGCAAAGAGACTGTCTCAAGTGGTAAGATGGAGCTCAATAGAGGAAGACCTCAACACCTGGCCTCTGTACCCATGCACATATATGTACACACACACACACACAGCACACACATGTGCAAATGTTCTAAATTATCTCAAAATAAAAAGACATTAAAAATAGGAATGGTGTAGTAGGTGGAATCCAGTGATGGTCCCACAACTTTTGCCCCTTAGAGACTTTGTGTATGTAATCAGTATTGCCATTCGGTTGATTTTAAAACAGGCATGTTACCCAGGTGGCAGGAGCTATTTATAACAGAAGCATTTTCTCCCTCTGCAGGTAGAAGTCAAAGAGGTTCAAAGGTTGAGAGGGATTGGTTGAGGGGAGATTTTGTTGCATGAAGATTCATGCAAACACCAGCAGCCAACCCCTTGATTTCCGCTTTGTTACACCTGTAGCAGCGAGCCAGCCTACACCAGGTCAGACTTCTGACAAAGGGCTGCGAGTTAACAGCTAGCTCCTGAATTCACAGTCCTTTGCTGCATAGCAATAGAACTCTAATATCAATACCAGACCCAGACCGGATGAAAAAGCAAGACCAAACCAGATGCTGCTCTCAAGCTCATGCACAAGGACGTGGGGTGAGAAAGACCATACTGAGGGGCCACAGGAAAGCTGAAGTAGGAAAGCTCCACAAACACCCGATAAAGTAACCTGAGGACTCAGGAGCTCAGCGACAGCTAAAGAGGAATATTTTGTCATGATAGAAGGGGATTTAATTTAAAAAAAAATAGCATTTCAGTCTTGTGCTATATATATCTCAGGGGCAGAGCACTTGCCTAGCATGCATGAGTTTAATCCCCAGTACTGCCAAACAAACAATTTTAAAAACAGGTAACATTTTTAAATGTGTCTTCATGTAACAACAGAGTTTCAAAATATAAGAAGTAAAAGTTGCCAAAGGAAAGGAAAAAGTAGAGGAACATACAGCTGCTGCTCGAGTGTCTGCACCTTTCTCCTGGAGGTGGATGGTTGGAGAGTCACAGAATGAGCTAGGAAATTGTGAATAACACAATGTAAACCAAATGGGCTTGCCTGCGGTTTATTGCATCTCCACCCCAAACTGAAAAGTATACATTCTTTTCAAATATATCTGGACTACTCATTAATATAAGCCATATGCTTGACCATAAAAAACTTAATACATTATAAAAGATTGAAATAATACAGAGTACAATATAGCCACAACAGTATTAAATTAAGACCCACAATGAGAAGTTATATGGAAAATTCTCCAACTGTCTTGAAAATAAACACACCTGTCCCTTACAACCCATGGGTCCAAAAATAGTCAGAAACTATTTGAAAGGAGTAATAATTGAAACCACACATTGACATTAGTGGGTTGGACATGCAGCAGTGTTTGAAAGGAAACTGATACTTTAAAAAACATTTTTAAGATTTATTTTATTTTTAACTGTGTGCACACATTGGTATGTGGATGTGAGTATGGGTGCCCAAGGATGCCAGAGACATTGGACCAGTCCCTCAGAGCTGGAGTTACAGGAAGTTATAAACACCCTGGTGTGGGTTCTGGGAGACAACTCTGGTCCTCTGGAGAAGAAGTGTGTTCTCTAAACTGCTGAGCCATTTCTCCATCCTCACTTTATGCCACACACAACACACACACACACACACACACACACACACACACACACACACACACACACACACATTCATACTTACCATACTCACACACACACACACCTGAAACATACAATAAGATAAATTTTTTAAATGGAAAAAAAAAAGAAATTGGACAACACAAAAACGACACGTTCGTGAGGCACAACAGTGATTTAATGCTGTGTATTTCTCACCAACAACCACAGACACCGAAAAGAAGCAAAACAACATTTTTAGTACGATAAATAAATGCTGTCCCAGAATTCTGTGTGCAGTGAAGAGAGCCAGGTAAATGAACATGAAGTAAGGGTTTTCTCAGGTGGAAGGAGGTGCTGAGAACACACTGTTGAGGGACTTGCTCTGGAACAGTGCTGAAGGAGGAGTTCTTCAGAGCGAGGGGAAATGACGCCAGAAGGATCGAGGACGTGAGGAGGGAGGAGGGCGACAGAATGGGAACTATCTAGGAAAATACACTGGGTGATTCTTACTCTCTGAGTTTGATGATTGGCAGGATGGCTCAGCAGGAAAAGGTGCTTGCTGCCAAGCCTGAGGACCTGAGTTCAAGTCCTGGGACCCACAGGTGGAAGGAGAGAACCGACTCCTGCAAGCTGTACTCTGATAAGCTGAGGTACATGCGTCTCCTCCCCAAAATAAATAAATAAATACATATAATTTTAAAACATCTAAAATGCTTGAGGGTTAAAAGCAAAGGCTATAATTTTGTCTGATGGGGTTTTCTATGTATAAGTGTAAAAAAAATTACAGGATAACTGTGGTAAGTAAAGGAAAAAACATATAATGGTATCTCTATCCCCCTCCCCTTGAGCTGATAAAACACTGGCTGTACATAAACTACAATTTTAAATGTATATGTTATAATCCCTCAGTACTCATGAAAAACTGTCCAAGATGATAATTCATAGGAAACTGAAATTAAACAAAAATCAATAAGAAAAAAAAACTAAAGCCACAGACCTCAATTCTAGCATACATTATTATACCAAACACCACTAAGTGCAAAATTGTCAGAATGGAATCTTCTTAAGTTTGTTTTATTTTATGTGTGTTTTTGCCCGCACATATGTATATATGCATCAGATTCCCTGGAACTGGAGTTACAGATGGTTTTGAACCATCAATGTGGGTACTGGGAATTGAACCCAGGTCCTCTGCAAGAGCAGCAAGTGCTCTTAAGTGCTGAGCCATTTCTATAAGCCCCAGGAGAATTTTTTTTTAAATGAACCAACTACATACTAGCTATAATAAAGAAAAAAAAAAAACCTCAAATAGAATGTTGTAGCTAGGCTAAAGTTACATACCATAAAAACACTAGTCAAACAAAACAAAACAAAATTGAATGTTTGTATTGATAGCAGCCAAAGCAGATTTCAGAGCAAAGGAACTGACAGAAACAGAGGTATTACATGATAAAAAGGTCAACTCATCAAGCGTCGTGCATTTACTTTTCCAATAATTTTTAAATTATCTGTAACTACAAGGGTTTATTTGCTTCTTTCTTTTTTTTCTCATATTCAAAAGACACTGTTATAAATATACAAAGATTACCCTGGAGAAAATAATTACAATACACGTCTGATGAAATAAAAACCTCTATATACAAATAACACCCACTCAATAATAAGACAAACAGGCACAATTTCTAAAAGTTCAATGGGTGTGATGGTGCATTCTGTAGTCCTAGGTACCCAGAAGCCTGAAGTGGGAGAACGGCTTATGCCACCACCGAGGAGCTTGAGCCCACCCCAGGGGACACAGTAAGATCCTGTCTTTGCAAACAAGAAGGGCCAGTGAGAGGGCTCAACTGCACTTGGTGTACAAGTTTAAAGATCTGATCCCGGGACACACGGAAAGGGGGAAGGGGAGAACTGACTCACAAAAGCTGTCTTCTGACTTCCACATGTGTACCACGGGATGCATGTGTGCCCACGCTGACACACACACACACACCATCGATGTATATGCATCCACACAATTTTCTTTAAATACTAAACCTTGGGATAGGGACAGTAAGGGAAGTTACATAAATGACCAATAAACATTATGCAGCAAAGAAACCAAGCCAAGGGGGATATCGTTTGCATCCATGTAGAATACAAAAACAAAAAAACAAAAAACTTCCAACCCCCAAATCTCTTATTACCAATGTTTGTGAGAATTTTGGAGTTTTTGTTTACTTGCTTGCTTGCTTTTTGTTTTGTTTTGTTTTGTTTTGAGGCAGAGTCTTGCTGTGTAGCTTAGGCTTGCCTCAAAATCTTACTCTCCCCCCAGTCTCTTGAGCCTTGGCATGTGCCAACATATTTGGCAAGAGAATTCTTACATGTTTGCTGGCGGGGCTATAAAAATGTATTGCAGCCAAAGGTAGCCTGTTGTGCCGGTTACTTGGAGACCAGGATCCCTTGAGCTCAGAAATTTTAGGCCAGCCTGAGCAACAAGATAAGAACCTGTCTCAAAATAACAACATAAACTTTAGCCATTTTGGAAACCTGCCTGGCAGGGCCGCTGTCAGAACTCATCACGCTCTACACATACCATCTACATTGTCCCCTGCCTGTCAACTGTATCTCCATGCTTAAAACAACAAAAGGGGTGTGTGTGTGGGGGGACTGAGAACATATTGGAACACTGTTGAAAACCCTGTGATTTTTATTGCTAAGGTCCGAACTCTTCACCATGGCTTCTAAGGGTCTGTATGATCTGGCCTCCATCTGTCTTTCCCAGGATAACTCATTCTGTCGTCCTTGTGGACTTAGAGCCACACTGGTCTTTCTATCTCAGTGGGGAACATGATTTCCATGGTTCTTGGCAAACTCAGCTGGTTCTTATTCCCCACCCATCCCCTCACGGAGTTTTCCTGCCCCCTCCAAAGTAAGTCCTTTCCAGTTAACCGTGGATGTTATATCCTGTTTATTTCCACTTTAGCACCGCCGCTATCGGTTAAATTTTGTCCTGCGGTGTCGGTTCTTCAATTTTTCTCTTTTTAATTTAAATTTTCATTTTTTTTTGAGAATTTTGTACATGAGTTACATCTGTATTTACACATTCCATTTTCAATGCTTTCTTTCTTTTTGTGTGTATGTGTAGGTTTCTGTGCGTGCACATGTATGCAAGTTGTGTGCATGTTATGCAAGTGTGCATGCACATGTGTGTGTGCACGTGTGTGTGTGTATGCCATAGGTGGATGTCAGGTGGCTTCTTCAACCACTCTCTGCCTCATCTTTTGAGATAAGGTCTCCCACTGAGCCTGAAACTCACTGATTCAGCTAGACTGGCTGGCCAGCCCCAGAGATCGTCCTGTCTTTGCTTCTCCGACACTGAGACTTCCATGTGCAGCTTGCTGGTGTGGCAAGTGCTTTTCTAACTCAGTCTACTGTTACACAAATCCTAAATGGTCTTATAATAAAACCCAAGCCAGATATTGGGGTAACTGCTAAAAGATCACAGAGACACAGGAACAAGCCACTAGAGAAACTTCTCACCACTGCCGAATCCTCAGCCGATCTCCACGAATCCTCAGACTGAAAGCCTCTGAGTCCTCAGCTGAAAGGCTCTCTAGTTCCTGTCTCCTCATGCCTTCTACGCCTTTCTCTGCCCAGCCATTTCGCTTCTATCTCAACCTTCCCAGTGCTGGGATTAATGGCGTGTGTGCTTCCCAAATACTGGGTGGGGTTAAAGGTGTGTGCCACCACTGCCTGGCTCTGTTTCTCTCCTAGACTGGCTCAATCTCATGTAGCCCAGTGTGGCCTTGAACTCACAGAGATCCAGATGAATCTCTGCCTACCGAGTGCTATGATTAAAGGTGTGTGCCACCACTGCCTGACCTCTATGTTTAATCTAGTGGCTGGCTCTGTCCTCTGATCTTCAGGCAAATTTTATTAGAGTACAACCAAATCTCACCACAGTCTACTCCAGTGTTTTCTTTCTTTAATACTGCATTGTAATCTGAGGACAGTGAGCAACCCTGTAGTCCTCATGTTCAGGAAGGTGAGGCAGAAGGACTGTTGAGAGTTTGGCACCAGCGTGAGCTACATTAATAAAACACCATGTTCCCATGGTCTGGAAAGGGCCACCACAGAGAAGGCACCCGGGAAATATTGTTGGTTGAAAGAATGAACCACCTTCTGAGGGTAGGAGGGTGCTGGAGGAACATATTCTTTTAGTCCGTTCATCGGCATAAGTACTCTAGAATTTTTTAGAAGAATATGATGCATGAGCTGAGAAAAAACTATCATGGGAATAAAAGCCTGATTCTGAAGTATTAAGACATGCTGGGCAGAGTGCTTAGCATGTATGAAGCCCTAAGCTCAAGGCTCATACCCCAAATAAATGGATTAATAAACAGTACTGAAATAGAAGAAATCACCTTGAATTAAGAGTATTGAAGGTCAGAAATTATGAATGAGAAGGAATGTCTTATGTGTGCAATAATCATGTGATCCTCCCAGACAATGGTTCCACATAGACGCCACATTTTAGGGGGATTTATCAACCAAAATGTGGGTTGCCAATATGGATGGAAAATTGAGTGGAACTTTCCAATAAAGCACAAAATAAGGTGGGCTGAGATGTTGCAAAGAGCACATGAAGCCATTCATAAATATGAGTGTGCGCACACACGGATCCCAAACATACAAAACTTAATGTGTGGTGTTCGGACTCAGGGTTGTGGCTATGCTTAGGAGGAGGTGGGTCTTGGAGGAGATGGGTTCTCTGTTCTTGTCATTTCTTGTTTCTAAATAGAGGTCCTGTTTTTCTGGGAGTAGGCACAGTGAAAATTCATTAATCTGAACACTATGTGTGTTTTTTCTCAATGATTTTTTTTTTTACTTAAAATGTAGCCAAATGAGGGTTGCACACTTTAATCCCTACAATCAGCAGAAGTCTGGGGGATCAAGAATTCAAGGTCATGGGTTTTCCAGGCCAAATGAGACCATTTCTCAAAATAAAAACAAAAAAGAAAGTCTAAATATGCCCAGAACATTTAGGAGTTTGGGGGGGTGGCTATTAAAATTAGGTGATTGTAAAATAGCCAACTCTCACCACCGACAGCATGGGAATGCATCCCTCTCCTCCAGCGTCTGCTTTCAGCTGACCTACAAGAGACCCTGCCAGCAGAAGCAGCTCACTTTTATTTTACTAGTCGATGCAGACAAAGAGGGAAGCCTGAGCAGGTCAGAGAGTACAGAAAAGCCTCCCAGGCAATAGAAGGCAGAGAGACGGTGCAAAATGCATGGAGCGTTAGACCCGGCATCCTGATACATGCGCAACAAGATCCAAATGGTGAATGAGAACATGACATATTTAGGACTTTCCCTCCAAACTGATACTTCCTAAAAATACCCATAAAGGAGAGGAAGACATTCCATAAGAACAATGTTGTATGTGTGTGTGGGGGGGGGAGGCACAGCACAGGTGAAGACTGAGCAGCTGGCTCCCCACCCAGCAATTTACAACAGGATCCTTTCTACCTTTGCTGAGGCCAATCAAGGAGTGGATGGAACCCTTCCCCTGTCCCAGTGCCCATCCCTCTGCTTTTCCCTCAAGTTAGCTGCCTGTGAGCACACAGCAGCCCTCCAAGGGCTCTACACATTGCTGCTAGAGTCGGCCACACAGGTACTCAGAATGGATGCAGATTCAGGCTGTACAGCTCTTTCTGGTTTCCCCCAAATCTGACTAAATCTTCCCCACCCAACAGAAGGCAGTTCCTCTCAACTCCCAGTCTTTCTCCATGCACACTTTCCTCCAGAGTTCAGCCCTCTTGACTCAATCAAAGGTGCCACATGGCCCAGAACCCCTGTGGCAGACATCTGAGCTGGCTGGTTCCTAGTTCCCGTTTCTCTTCTATGGGAACTTTTCTCCTGTTTGCTTAGCACCCTGGCTCTGGATCTCAACCACTTATGTCGGGTCTGAACACTTGGCTCCTCTGCTTCCCGAGTCTGACTGTAACCTCTGGCAAGGTTGCCTGATGCCCGAATGCTTAGCACAGGCATCAGTGCTTGAAAGAGACAAACAGTTGCTGTGTGAGCAACATAGACTTTCCTCCAGACTGTCTTGTGAACCTGAAAGAGCCCCTTTCAAAGCCCTGACACAAAATGAGTGTCTCCCCACTGGACAGAATAACAGCCTATTAAAACCAATTGTCTCCATTTGGCTGCATGTTTCCTTATGTCTGACTCTGCAAGGCTCTAAAGCCATACTGTCCAGTGTTTGGATTCCTGAACACACAAAATTCTGCTTTGGAAAGCCTCAGCCTGAACGGGGCTGCAACCAAATACTTCAACCAGCAATTTACTTCTTCTGAGTAAAGACTCTTTTCTTCATCTGCCTGACAGGCTAACGGAGGGACCAAATCAAAAGGCTATAATGGCCCCCATTTCCAGGTAATTGCCTTTGCATGGGCTGTCCTGCTCCAGATTGTGCCCAAAGCAAAGCCCTCAGCGCTAGTGCCCCACGAGTGGACTCCCGCGTCTTAAGAGGATGACGCACAGACACACTCTGTACCTTCAGCGTGGGTCTCACTCTTTTCCTTCATTTTCACAGAGCACTTTGAGGCTGGTGGAATTCCTGATGTCAGACCTCCAGGTGTGGGTGGCTCCCTCCCCGCCCGGGTTTGCTCTTCTGGTGGTCCGTGTTGCTGGCTCTGCGACATGGCCGAACCCTCTTTAAGGATCTCCTTTCCCCGTGTATCTCAGCAGGGCTGTCTTCTGCCACGGATGGGGCGGGGTTCAGACCCTCAGCCTTCTCTAGCTGGTGCTGTTTGGGCTACCTGTCTACAAGATGTGCTCAGTGGCCTGCTGCCTTCACAATGATTTACGTGCTTACACATTCTGGCAAAGTTTGTGCCCAGTAACACTGGAAAGTGTGATTCTGGAATTCCAGTGAGCAGAATGCACCAGGGCAAAACCATCTTAATACCTAAACTGGGGGAAAGTTTTCTACAGGAGAATCAAAGAAGGGAAACTAAATTAAATACTGATGTAGGTTGAGAGGATTTGACAAGAAAAAGTAAATAATTATGCCTCCTACAAGCTATGTAACTACAGCATAGATATAGTATTAAGTAAAACACTCATTGAGAGAAAGAAATTTCTTCTTCCAGATGCTCTCACCTTTCACTAGACGGGGCCTGTCCCAGGATTCATCAGTAACCGCTCTCTATAGTCAATGAGGATAATTCCAGATGAAAAGAAGGGTATTGAAATTAAGACGGAGTTTTCAGATCTATGGTCCTTCATATAGAATTCGAGGATCTCTGGAGGTCTGCAGAGATTCTTCCGAGTCGTTCTGTGGGCTGGGTCAAAATGCAAGGCACCCAAAGTGCAGTGGCTGGGTCGGTTTTGTTTTCTTTTACAACCTAATTTACACTGAAGAGTTCAACCAAATTTAAAAGTACCAAAAAACATTGTTGAAAGAAGCCATGAATAGTTAAGAGGGATTCCACAAAACATCTCCACAGTCTTTGTCTCCTTGTGTGTTTAACTGGTAAACAGGCAAGACTCTGGCTTTGCTCACACGGTCTAAGAACTAAAATTTTGAAACTCACCAATTCAGATGAGAAAACTGAAAATCCCATCTTTTGAGGACTGGAGGTAAGATCCCTTCTTCGCTGAGCTGCCCGTTCCCAGTGTCACTGACTCCCCGTCCTGCCTACAGCTTGCAGTCAGAAGCGGCCACTGGCAAGAAGACCCTGTCAGTGCAGCCACAGCTAAGCTGCCTTTCCTCAGGTTTCTCTTCCAGGGAGCAGCAGCTCAGGTGTGGGCTGAAGGGCAGTCATGTGAGCTGCAGCCTAGGAAGATCTGTTTTTCCTCATTCTAGCCCCACAGCAAGTTAACCCCAGGAGAGCTGGGCTGCAGGAGGAGAGTTTTGTGAGCTGTCTACTGACCGAGTGTTACCCACCCGGGACGATAAAACTGCCAGGCATTCGGGATGCTCAGATGCCACCAGAAAATTTCATTCATAGTCTCTCCCTTTCTAATAAAGTAACATGCGTGCTTTAGTCTTTGACCTATTTGTGCAAAAGTAGTTTTCTAGAAGGATTTCAAAGCAGATGGGCTCACCACAGCACAGGTAAACCATTCTGGAAGCTGTAAGTTACAGCGGGACTTGCC